>CAHIKZ030005489.1:1162500-1170000 GCA_903632075.3 Acanthosepion pharaonis | reverse complement strand
TTAATTATGTGTAGTTTTTCATGTCGGCATAAAGAGCATGGGTCATCCCAGGTTTTAAAAGTTCTTGTTCTATTTATTATTTTCCATTTTACTTGTGTTTTATTCATTTCTTTTAAATGCCAAAAATATTTGGTTAGAGATGTCTGATTTCTATTTCTAATATTATTGAAGGAGCTTTGGTGTTGTCTCCATCTAATTTTAAATTCATTCTTCGTTAAACCAATGTATATCTATCAGTGTTAGGACTCTCAATGGATGAGATAGTGCATTGGTATACCACAGATTTTGTGTGGCATTTATTTTCATTTTTATCTTCGGGGTTTCTACAATCACTTAATTTTTCATTATTTTTGTCTAATTTTAGTTTAGGATTTTTATTAATACTGTTTTGGCATGCGTGTTTTTCCAGGATTTTATTTATTTATTTTTATTATTATGTTTTTTTTTTCATGATTCTTTCTAGATTTTCAGTGCAACTGTAACTTAATTTTATGGTTTTTCTTTTAAAGATCATGCTAAGTCTGCTATTAGTAGGAAAGTGTTTTTCAATTAAAGCTAGGAACTTACTTAAAATAATAAAGACAATTCTATCACTAATATTAATATAAACATAATATTAAGTAATAATTTAAAACTATAAATGATGTAGCTAAGAACAAAACAATTACATAAATAACCATATGCAAAAATGTGTATACACGCGCGCATACATGTTAGTACCCACATTAATATGAGTGGTGAAGAATTAATTTCAACTTGGAACTAATTTAAACTCGGAACTAATTTCAACTCGGAACTAATTTATGGAAGTTGCCAAAAAGATGAATTCTGATTTCTATTATCTGTTAAGGATTTTAATCCCAAATTAAAAAATCAACACCCGCCAAAAAACCAATAACACCAGCATTTTGGTTAGGAATTCACGGAAATTGATAACTTTGATTTTAAATCGAGTTGAAATTAGTTCCGTTTGTAATTAGTTCCAATTTCACTATTTACATTATGCGGACTATTGTCTTCATCTTTGTCGCCATATTTATTACAACGTTTCAGCCGTTGTACGCTCCGGCCTTCTTCAAGTGGTTGGAATGTCGAACTGAACCCTTTATCTCGCTCACTGGGGTAGACTGTTCTAGTTCCACGTGCCATGTTTAATGGATGTCAGTTATCAATTATTTCCTGTTAATTCTCCTCTCAAAGTTCTCCACTGCCTTAACCGGGTATTGAACTCACACTCTTTGGGTCCTGTCACTGGATCTAACCAATCACATGGCACAGTGGATATAGAAATTGGGTAGAGCAATACTTTATGGCAGTGTACAAGAAAGCCCAAGGATCGAGCCTGATGTGACCTAAGGTGACTTTGAAGAATTGCCTTTGAAAGAGCAAAACTACCACACAAACTACATACATGCTGTAAGGTTAGGGTGGAAGTTAGCGCTTCAAGATTACTTTTACGAAGATTGCGCATATATATATATATATATATATATATATATATATATAACCCTCACCGATCATGAGAGCGCAGATGGCTCTTTAAACCAGCCTTACTTTTACAAGCTTTTGTGCAAATGTTGCACCTGAAAGGGAGATCCCTAAGCCCAACATGCATAGCAATAACATGAATTTTCATGTGTCTTGTTAATCCAGAAGCTGACTTCCATACTTTATGGCAGATAGTACAAGAAGGCCCAAGGATTGATTGCCGGCTTCTTTGAATGGATCGAGCCTGATGGGACACAAGGTGACTTTGAAGAACTGCCTTTGAAAGAGCAAAACTAACACACAAATTACATACATCCTGTAAGGTTAGGGTGGAAGTTAGCGCTTCAAGATTACTTTTACGAAGATTGCGCTTATATATATATATAAGTGAACATTGAAGTCAAGATACATGCTCACCTAAGCGTGTATCACGCACGGCACATAACTGTCTGAACATTGACTCACAGTTTCCCGCCTAAATATGTCACTCGCAAGCTGGAGAAGAGTAAGAAAACAACACTTGTCATTTTTTTGTTTTGTTTTGGGCTAATGACCTTTAATCATGAAATTTAATTTGCTTATTTTTTTTTTATTTTATTATTTTTTTTATTAATTTAAATTTATTCACAATAGGGTGTACGGAAAGTAACTGCGTTTCTACTTGTATGAGTTATTAGTATCTACTCGTATGAATTATTAATCAACTAACCTAAGAAGAAACAAAGTTGAATAGTGGAAAACCGTATGTAGAATTAGTTTATTACATATTCTATACGTGAATGCGTCTTTTATAAATTAATTGATAAAACTTGCAAAGAGGGAATTTAGGTTCCTCGTGGGCCTTCACTTGAAAACAGAACCCATCTGCAGCTGACTTTCAACCAGAAATACTAATCTTTCATTTTTGCGTCACGTTGTTAATGGTGATGAAAAATGGGTTTTGCATGTTAACAGAAAAAGAAAAATAGTGATCATCAAAAAAATAAGAAATCAGTTCTAATACCAAAACCAGAATTCCATCCACAGAAGACTTTGGTTTGTGTCTAGTGGAATATGAATGGTGTCGTGTATTACGCGGTAGTAGAACAGGGAAGAACAACCTTACAGATATTTATTGCCAACAACTTGATCAAGCAAAAGAAAAATGCTTTGGTAAACAGAGGAAGGCGATGTTTAAGATCGGCAATTATGGTTATTCAATCCATACCAGTCAAGAATATTCTTCGTATAACTGTTTTTACTGACAATTATAATAACCCAGCGATAAGCACTTGAAACAGTTATTCACCTTGTAAAAATAGACAACTTAATGAGAAGGTTTCTATTTTCTTAGGCACGGACACTTAATTGTAAATACTCAGAAAACAAGACAGTGAAAGAATCTCGAAGCTGCAATTATATAAACAAAGCAATTATATAAATCTTTATCGGCGTTTTCTCCTCTTGGCCTAGAAATAAATAAAGACAAGGGATCTTAAAAATATCAGAGCTCAGAATAGAAGTCAATGAGAAGCTGAAGAATGAAACGATTGCATTAATGAGAGATTGAATTTCTTTGCAGTCTGATGTTTGGAGAGAACCAATTAACATTATAATTCTATTGAAATATTAGTTCTCATCCGGGTTGTGATATGAAATTATATATATATATATATATATATATATATATATATATATATATATATATATATATATAAAAGTGGACATTGAAGTCAGAGACGGCAGTCTCTTTCATGCTAAACGCAATAGTCAGACTATGTTACCATTGCGTTTAGCATGGAACAGACTGTCGCCTATGTGCGTTGACATCAATGTCCACTTTTATATTTACATAGGCTGTATCCCTGATATTGAGCACCCATAAATATATCATACATTAAGTCTACATTTTATCATATATATATATATATATGTGTGTGTGTGTGTGTGTGTGTGTGTGTGTGTGTGTTATAAATAGATAATTTATTTTATCTTTTAATTTTTTATTCTTTAATATAATTTAAAAAAAATATATTCTTTCTTAATATAAATTATCTAAATATGATTTATTGTTAATATTGTTAATATATCTCTTTTGTAAATATAATTTGTTATTTTCTAAGTTGAAACTTAAATTTTTTACATACAATTAAAAATATTTTTTGTACATAAATCTCCCCTTTCGGCCCGTTCTTAGTTTCGAAAAATTAAATTGCAATCCCAAAATTTGTTTTATTAGTTAAAAGCAGGACACCTTGGATAATTTAAATCATCATTTTCTTTTTGTAAAACAGAAACCGCTGTTACAGAAAATCTGCTGTGAATCGTAAAATAAAAATTGTAATAAAACTATGAAATTATTTAATTAGAAAGGCTTTTAATTGCTTTTATAAATAAGAATTATTAAGGTACTATTGTGTTAAGGAAAAAAATCGATGAATAAGCAATGTCTACAAGAATTGTTTTCATTTTTTAAATTTTAATTATAATCATACTTATTATAAAACCCAGGTTGTGTGTCTGTATGTGTCTGTCTGTACGTTTATATATTGGATCGGATTTCCTCCATTTTTCAACCGATTTCAACAAAACTTCACACGACGACGTAAAATTACCTTGCGGTGGTTCTGACAGCGCCCCAAATTGGAAAAATACAATTGTTTTTGCACGAAATCAATTTGAAAACACGATTAAGAGGCATCGTTGTCGAGAATGAAAGGGGGACAACTCATATCGAGTTATACTTATTATAAAACCCAGGTTGTTTGTGTGTGTGTGTTCGTTTATATATGGGATCGGATTTCCTACATTTTTCAACCGATTTCAACAAAACTTCACTTTTTTTTGGCAGGTAGTGTTTCTTATTGTCTTGCACACTTTTTTCTTTATTTTTACATTCAGAATGCTTTAAAAATTCCATTTACAAGACAATTGTTTATAATAAAATTCTATTCAATCTGTAGACTCATAACGATTGAAAACAATGTTTGGGTCAACTAATTCGTAAAAAAAAAAAAAAAAAAAAAAATAGTAATTAAGACATCCGTGTCCGTCAACCTTAATCTATGTCAATTTCATTTTTCACTCTTTATGATGGTCGATACTTGATCTATCTCTTACTTTTACATCCCCGGGCAACGCCGGGCTCTACTGCTAGTAATTTATAATATTATAAATCGTTTAAAATTCTGCATTACTTCACTACGGTTAGGTGATATTGTTATTAAGTGAAAAATATATTTACGATTCAAAAATTGAAAAAGCTCAATAAATGTCGTTTAACCTCAATATTTTTAAAACCATTTTTCATTTTTTCTATAAATAATATTACATAACTGGCCCCTGTTTGAAGGTATGGTCGACCAGACACGACATAATCAGAAAATGAGAGCAATGGCTATAGTAAATTGAAATACATTTCTAAAATTAGTTATTTTTCAACATTTTTAAGATTACTGAGTATTTAAAAAATTATATAAAAATGGCGCTCACCGTCGCTTTCTTAAATTACGTTTTAACCGATAAAATCTCCGTAGAACAACAATAAAGATGTTGACAAATTGTCTCATCCCTTGTTAAATGATCGATGAGGGACAGGCAACAGTGACACCGATACTGTTTGTTTTACAAATCTATTTGTATGTTATTTTAAGCTTAATATAAAGAATATTTTTCGAATCAGATTAATTATACTTCAAGTCAGATAATATTCCTCAAATGAAGTTTCAGAAAAGTATATTTTATTTTTGGAAGATTTTCAAAACCCAGAATTAACTTTTGTTTACAAATGTGTCAAAAATGGCCGATATTTATTGATTTTTATCAATTTTCTGAAAGCGACTAAAAAGTATCATTTTTAGAGTACTTCCTTAGTGGAAATAGTAAATTTAATCATTTAGCTTTCAATTAAAGCTAAAATGAAAGCTTCAAGAATGTTTTTTAATTTGTAAAAAATGATTTTAAACCTTAGGCATCGGAACATAGTATATGTATATATACGAGGGATTGCTTCTCAGATATTTTTTCACCCAGACGAACTTCTAAAATTTCTATTGTGCTGATTACAATATATAACGCTTTATCACTTGAACGTTATTTTTAGTGGAAACCCATATTTGTATAGACGCTCCGTCAAAATATTAAGAGCCAGTCTGTGGATTATACTGAAACTATAGTTAGCAGACCTTAGTTACGGTTCAAGTATGTACCCCACTAGACTTTAAAGGGTACTTCCAATATAGATTTCTCTTATGTTCGTAGATACGTTCTTGTAGATTTCGAGATGCTTGGCCAGTGTAATTTTTTCTACATTATAGCCTTTTTATGTCATATATCCCGGTGTCTAATATAAAATGATATAAAATTATGTAAAATTCATATAAGATAGAAAAAGTTACATTGGAGAAACATCTCGGTATCTAAAAGCACCTAATGCACATAAACAAAACAGGTGATATCTTCAATTTTATAAATGCTACCATGGTTAGAAAAGAACATAATTCTTTATGCAGGGAATACTTATAGGGAGTCATGATAAATGTTTAAATAATGGATACTCCATCTAAAATATAGAAAATCTTGCGGTCATACCCAAATAAGGAAAAGGCTCTCGAAGTAAATCTAGACAGAAAACCCAAATTTATTACAACGTTTCGGCCGTTGTACGCTCTGGCCTTCTTCAGGTGATTGGAATGTCAAACAGAACCCTTTATTTCGCTCACTGGTGTAGACTGTTTTAGTGCCACGTGTCATATTTAATAGATGTCAGTTATCAGTTATCTCCTGTTAATTGCCCTCTTCAAGTTCTCGACTGCATTAACCGGGTATTGAACTCACACTGTTTGGATTTAACCAACGCATTTATTCACTGTCCTTGAGGTTAAGGTAGTGGAGAACTTGAGGAGGGAAATTAACAGGAGATAATTGAAAACTAACATCCATTAAACATGGCACGGGGAACTAGAAAAGTCTATCCCAGTGAGCGAAATAAACGGTTCAGTTAAACATTCCAACCACCCGAAGAAGACCGAGGCGTACAAAGGCCGAAACATTGTAATAAATATGGTGACAAAGATGAGGACAATAGTTCGAATAATGTAAATAGTGTACATAATACCTCATCTCAGAAATAAAGACAGATACTGAAGGGCCGAAACATTGTAATGAATATGGTGACAAAGATGAGGACAATAGTCCGAATAATGTAAATAGTGTACATAGTACCTCATCTCAGAAATATAGACAGATACTAAAGGGCCAAAACATTGTAATAAATATGGTGACAAAGATGAGGACAATAGTCCGAATAATGTAAATAGTGTACATAATACTTCATCTCAGAAATATAGACAGACACTGAAAGGCCGAAACGTTGTAATAAATATGGCGACAAAGATGAGGACAATAGTCCGAATAATGTAAATAGTGTACATAGTACCTCATCTCAGAAATAAAGACAGATACTGAAGGGCCGAAACATTGTAATAAATATGGTGACAAAGATGAGGACAATAGTCCGAATAATGTAAATAGTGTACATAGTACCTCATCTCAGAAATATAGACAGATACTAAAGGGCCAAAACATTGTAATAAATATGGTGACAAAGATGAGGACAATAGTCCGAATAATGTAAATAGTGTACATAATACTTCATCTCAGAAATATAGACAGATACTGAAAGGCCGAAACGTTGTAATAAATATGGCGACAAAGATGAGGACAATAGTCCGAATAATGTAAATAGTGTACATAGTACCTCATCTCAGAAATAAAGACAGATACTGAAGGGCCGAAACATTGTAATAAATATGGTGACAAAGATGAGGACAATAGTCCGAATAATGTAAATAGTGTACATAGTACCTCATCTCAGAAATATAGACAGATACTAAAGGGCCAAAACATTGTAATAAATATGGTGACAAAGATGAGAACAATAGTCCGAATAATGTAAATAGTGTACATAATACTTCATCTCAGAAATATAGACAGATACTGAAAGGCCGAAACGTTGTAATAAATATGGCGACA
>CAHIKZ030005489.1:1117500-1157500 GCA_903632075.3 Acanthosepion pharaonis | reverse complement strand
TTGGACTCTTATCAGTTTTTTCTGTTTCTACTCATCAAAATACATAAAAATCAGCAATAAAATGGGTATGTAAAAGTTGAAACGAAATCCGACATTTTGAGTCTTGGATTACCGATATTTCATAATACCGCGAATATACGTCCTTCGATTTTTCTCATTAATATTATATAAAATTGATTGTAATTGATTTTTCTGTCTCTACGCATCAAACTACATACGAATCAGCAATAAAATGGTTATATAAAAAATTAAAACGAAACCCGCCATTTTGAGTAATGGATTACCGTTAGTGCTTAAAACCACGAACATTGATGCTTCTATATATGTCACTGATCTTGCATGAAATTGAGTGTAACTATTTTTTCCTGTTTCTACGCATCAAACTATATAAGAACCAGCAATAAAATCCGCAGTTTCGAGCCTCGGATTACCGTTAGGGCTTAAAACCGATGATTCGATTTATATCATTAAACTTGCATGAAATTGATTTTTTCTGTTTCTACTCATCAAACTACATAAGAATTAGCAATGAAATTGTTATATAAAAATTAAAACGGAATCCGCCATTTTGAACCTTGGATTACCGTTAGTGTTTAAAACCACGATCTTTGATGCTACGATTAATGCCATTAATCTTACATGAAATTGATTGTAATTGATTTTTTTATGTTTCTACGCATCAAACTACATAAGAAGCAGCAATAGGTATGTAAAAATTAAAACGAAATCCGCCATTTTGAGCCTTGGATTACCATTAGTTCTTAAAACCTCAAACATAGGACCTTCAATTTTTCTCATTAATCTTATATGAAATTGATTGTAATTGATTTTTTCTGTTTTTACGCACCACATTAAATCCGCAATTTTGAGCCTTGGAGTCAGGTGCCAATTAGCGCTAGTCATCTGTTGGAGATGCGAACATATATAATCAGCATAAAAGTTTACAATCGGAGTATATTCTTAGGTAGATCATTGATATTTATACATACATACATATATATACATATATATATATATATATATATATATATATATATATATATATATATATATATATATATATATATATATATATGAAGGTCGCCATGGACAAATTGTCTAAATTGCGCAAAAACAAAATAAGACTGACAACTCATTTTAGCAGATTTATCAAAATTACACAAAAATATCTTGAAATACTTTCTTCTTTTCTTTTTATGCGCCATGTCCTTTCAGGACGTAGGCGATCATGGCTCTCCACCTCTCCCTTGCAGGACTCAACATGTTACTTCCCTCTCTTCCTCCACCAGACCACGTTCTGTCATCCACTTGTTTAAGTCCGCCAGGTATGTCACGCCATGTTTTCCTTTGTCGCTCTTTCCTTCGATTTGACCTGTGAGTATCAGATTCTCCTGGCCCACCTTCCTCATTATGTGTCCCAGAAACTGAACTTAAAATACTAAAGGGTCTATTTATTCAGTAAAATCGCCATTGACTTCGATCACAGTCTGCAGACGATTTCGGAATCTTCTGCGTCTCTTTTGGACAGTCTACTTATTTAAGTTGGAGAATGCTGCCATAATCCTTGACTTCAATTCATCATTGGTCTTATATAGAGTTTTGTTGGTCTCTCGCGGAATATATATATATATATATATATATATATATATATATATATATATATATATATATATATTAAATAGCTCTGTTACTTAACATTTAGCACTCTTTTTCTTACGCTATAGAGTATTTATATGTATTTTATACGATCGGACGCTCGTACATCTACCTATATTTACACATTCAGTTACATATATATATATATATATATATATATATATATATATATATATATATATATATATATGAATGATCAAACATAGGTAGGTATATGAATGAGCGATCGTATAAAATGCATAAATTATATATATATATATATATATATATATATATATATATATATATATATATATATATATATATATATATAAGACTGAACAGGTAAATATAGGTAGGTATACGAGCAAACGATCGTATACAAATACATATAAAATTTAGTTATATATATATATATATATATATATATATATATATAGACTGAACGGGTAAATATAGGTAGATATACAAATGCATATAAATATTCTATCATCCGATTATTGATTGCAACATTTCCTTCTGCCCCCGCCCACCTTGGATTTTACAGTGTTTAGATTATCAAACAGTTTATCTTGCTTTGAACTTGAAATACTGCTTCAAATCAACTACAGATTCAACTGTGTGGACATCTCATAGCATATCCGAATTGGAAAAGTCTAAAAAGAATGGGGCTAGATATAAACACTGCAGACATAAATGTTAAAGCAGTATGTTTACTGACAGTTTTAAGCGTTCGTCAGTCACAATGCAACGTGGAATTTTATGTTAACACTCTTTCTTTCTTTCTTTCTTTCTTTCTTTCTTTCTTTCTTTCCTTCCTTCCTTCTTTCTTTCTTTCTTTCTTTCTTTCTCAGTCTGTTCCTTATCTATCTATGTATCTATCTCAGCTTGTTTATTCTACACTATATATATATATATATATATATATATATATATATATATATATATATATTCATGCATCTATATATATATATATATATATATATATATATATACACTCTAGAAAAAACATGCGTAAAAAATATATTTAGTGATTATATGTGCATCTTATATATTATATATATATATATATATATATATATATATATATATATATATATATATATATATATATATATATATATGTCAACACTTAGACGCGACAGGGTGTTTTATGCTAGATGCAATCGTCAGGCCATGAGTCTAGCAGGAAAACAGCCTGTCGCCTCTAAGTGTTGACTTCAGTGTTCACTTTTATATTTACACATGCTCTATCTCTGATATTGAGCACTTCATCCCATAAATATAGCACACCTTAAGAGTATATGTATTCATATTTCTTTACATATACATATATATATATATATATATATATATATATATATATATCACAGTATATCATTATCTATCTATCTATCTATCTATCTATCTATCTATCTATTGCTTTCTATCTATCTATCTAGAAAATGATGCTGAAATGTTTTCGGTTGAACACATCTCTCCAAAGCTAACCCTATAACCAAATTAAAAATAGTTTATTTTCTATCCCTTCTTGATTAGGATGTGTTTTTTCAGCATTCCTGTTATAAGAATATATACATCCCTACACCTTTTTAAAAAATATTTAATGAAAAGACTCATTATTATCAGCATCATCAGTCTCAAACCGTTTGTGGTCAAAGGATTGCAGCGCGACTGTGTACCTGGAAGGAACGGGCCAGGTACACAGTCGCGCTGCAATCCTTTGATCCAGAGAACGATGGACACCGCTATGTCTACATGAAAAGGTCACGTTACGCAAGAATGAAAACATATCCAGCTTTCATTCTTGCGTAACGTGACCTTTTCATGTAGACATAGCGGTGTCCATCGTTCTCTGGATCAAACAGCAGCGGATGTTCTCTAACTTGAACGTCAGCCTTTGGTCACGGACACCTGGCTGCTGATTTTAGCCGCGGAATTCTCCGCCGTGATCGTCGGTTTAAGGAAGCCCTCCGCCCATCAATGAATCAAGGCAAACATAACTATCTAGCCCAGTCCTGTCGATTGTGTTAGATGCCCCTCGGCTCCACATGAACGTTCATCGTCTTTTGACAGGTGTTGCTTTAAATTCAGCTGGATGTCTTAGCTATGAGTAACGAAAATCATGTCTTTTATGGAAGCAAAACGTAGACTTATACTTAACATCTGAATGAAGTATGAAATGTCTAAGTCATATAGTGAGGAAAGATGGCTTGGTAAAATTGACACTCAAAAGACAGATTGAAGACAAGAGAGACAGAGAATAATAGCGTATAATATACGTAAGAAAAATTTTGCTAAGAGCTACATAGGAAAGGAAGTTGTGGAGAGCAATGATCACCAACGGTCTTAAGAGACATGACAACTGACAAAAGTTGACTTAGTGAATCTAATATAACTTATTTCGTTTCTAATGCCAGTGTTCCTTTAAGAGATAAGCAAACATGAAAAAGAGGAAGAAAAAAAGGAAAAAGGAAAAGAAGAAAAAAGAAGAAAAATAAAAAAGAAGTAGAAGAAAAAGAAGACAAAGATGAAGAAGAAGAAAAGGAAAAAGAAAGAGAAGAAAAAAGAAGACAAAAGAAGAAAACAAAAAAGTACAAGGAAAACGAGAGAAGTAAAAGAAAAGAAGAAGAAAAAGAAGAGAAGAAAGATGAAGAAAAAAGAAGAAAAAAATATAAGTAGGAAAAGGAGAAGAAGAAGAAGGCGAAACAGAAAGAGAAGAAGCAAAAAAGAAGGAAGAAAAGGAAGAAGAAAAAGAAGGAAGAAAAGAAAAAGAAGCAGAAGAAGAAAAAGAAGAAGAAAAAGAAAGGAAGAAAGAAGAAAAAGAAAAAAAAAAGAAACTGAATCTTGTCTTTTAGTGCTTAGTCGGGAACAAGGCTCTCATGTAGTCAGAATATTTAACACTTCTATCCTGTATTTATGTATTCATATAGCGTTATGTTCTGTTCCCAAGATCTGGGCTTACCTGAAACAGTCCCCGGATATGTTGTAGATATTTATAGCATTATAAGCAGTAGAGTTTGAACGGCCAACTCCAAATGGCATATAGAACACCCGGTAAAACTTTTGCATTCGTTTTCACACAAATACTCTTAGAAATAAAAAAGAAACAATTTCTTCTCCGCCACCTCGATAAAGGATATTATATCATTAATGCAATGCGGTCTCTAGCTTTCGTTGATAAACTGTCTAAGAAAGAGACAACCCTGCCGTCAAAACTATCAACTCCACCCCATAAAATTGTACATGTTTTTTTCAGTATCTGCCTATATTTCTGCGACAGTATTATGTACACTATTTACATTATTCGGATTATTGTCCTCATGTTTGTCGCCATATTTATTACAACGTTTCGGCCCTTCAGTATCTGTCTATATTTCTGAGATGAGGTATTATGTACACAATTTACATTATTTGGACTATTGCCCTCATCTTTATCGCCATATTTATTACAACGTTTCGGCCCTTCAGTATCTGTCTATATTTCTGAGATGAAGTATTATGTATACTATTTACATTATTCGGAGTATTGTTCTCATCTTTGTTGCCATATTTATTACAACGTTTCGGCCTTGGTAGGAATGTCGAACTGAATCCTTTATTTCGCTCGCTGATGTAGACTATTCTAGTTCCACGTGACATGTCTATTGGATGTCAGTTATCAGATATCTCTTGTATTCAATCTTCTCCACTGCCTTAACCAGGTATTGAACTCACAAGTCTTTGGGTCCTGTCACTAAATCTAGCCAACGACTTTATACACTGCGCCATGTATAATTAAGGACGTCTGTGTATGAATGTCTGAGACTTATAAAAATAATGTCTTCAGCAACCATTTTTACCAGTGCTCATATTGCAATTTTTGCTGTTATGATTCCATGTCTTTTACCAAAACTCATATTGCAATTTTTGCTGTTATTATTGTTTTTCTCTGGCACTCCTTATTACTGGTTCCCATATTGTATTCATTTCTATGCTTGGTCGGCTCAGGAAATTTTTGTGGCCTAGCACATGTGCTGATTCCTTAAGGTTACGAATTTTCCAATGATGTTCTTTGTTTTTTTGTATTCAACCTAATCCCACAGAGGGCGGTGATCTCCCTTTTCTCTCCATATCTGGTCAGTCACGCCTGATATTTCCACTTCCCCTCGTGTTACAGCTTTTTTGTGTTCTTGAAACCTTACCTTGAGGTGGCGACCTGTCTCCCCTTTATATTTCTTTCCGCAGCTGCACGGGATGGCGTATACACAATCTTTAATCATGTTCTTCTCTATGGGGTGGGGTCTTACTCGGGAGAGGTATCTGCGAAGTGTCGTTCAGCTTTTTCATATTAAAATTCGCCAACTGCAAGAAAAGAGAGTTGCTGTTAAAGTAGTAATATTAAATGAGTAGGGTCTAACTATGTACATTGATACGATCTAGACACCTACTCAGATACGACATAGCTAAATTATTTGAACTAATCTCACTGTATACGTGGATACGACCTATCTAAATTCGTTGATTCGATTTAGTTAGAGAATTTGATACAGTCTAATAATATACTTCAATACAATCCCGAAATATACTTCAAGACAATCTACTTATATAGTTTAAATATATATATTTTGATACCATCTAAATAGGATGATTCGGTTAAATTATACAATTTGATAATATCTACCTAAATACGTTGATTCGATCAAGTTATACAATTTTCGATGAAATGATGAAATTTGACACTATCTATTTAAATATATTGATTTTATCAAGTTATGCAATTTGATTCGATGAAGTTATGAAATTTGATACTAACTAAATACATTGATGTTATCAAGTTATACAATTTGATTCGATGAAATTATGAAATTTGATACTATCTACCTAAATACATTTATTCGACCAAATTATACAATTTGATGTTATCTACCTAATAACTTTGATTCGATCAAATTATACAATTTAATACTATCTACCTAAATACATTGATTCGATAAAGTTATACAATTTGATTCGATGTAGTTATGAAATATAATAAAATCTAATTATATAGTTTGGTAAGAATTTAGTTATATACCTTGATATGATGTACTTATATATTTTGATGACAACTTGCTATATACTTTCCCTTGATACTAACGTACATTTTGTTTTATCTTTTCTATGAACTGATGAGGTTCAATTTCTGATGTGTATGAAGTCTTGACAGGTATTAAAATGGATTTTCCTGATTTGAACAATGGACATCCCGGAGGGCACAGGAGGAAAAAACAGACCAAAAAGAAAATATAAAATTGCAGGAGAGAAACGAAAGAATCAAGGAAAATCCTGTGTGAATCTGACAACCATGACGTGGACGGCGCGACCAAAGTGTGTTCAACAGGATTCGGAAGAATTAAAAGCACTTTGATTATTGACGGTTTCGCTACGACAGTTTGTTCTTACTTTCTATGACTCTTTATTTCTGTCTGAATATTTTTCTATCTATCGAAGTCTGTTCATATCTATCTAGCTATCTATCTATTTGCCTGAGTCTTCATATCTATCTATCTATCTATCTATCTATCTATCTATCTATCTATCTATCTATCTATGTCTTATGCTATCGATCCATATGTTCACATATATAGTATCATATTTATTCATTTGTTCATATCTGAATCTATCTATCTATGAGATGGCTACTTCGGCAGCTCGAAAACCTTTCAGGACTGTTGTATATATATATATATATATATATATATATATATATATATATATATATATGTAGTCTTAAGGTATGGTATATTTATAGGGGTAATAGAACACACTGGACAGAGCGTTTATAAATATACGAAGTGTGGACACTGATATCAACACAAAGTAGTGACAGTCTTTTTCCTACGTGAACGTGCGAAATATATATATATATATATATATATATATATATATATGTATATGTGTGTGTGTGTGTGTGTGTCTGTGTATGTTTGTGTGTGTGTGTGTGTATGTATACATATATATATATATATATATATATAATATATATAAATATAAATATATATATATATATATATATATATATATATATATATATATATATATATATGCAGTTTTATATGTATTATTTATATATTATATATGCGCGGTACTTATTGAAGTTTCATTATCAGTGATAGATCTTAACATATACATACTCTATATATAAATTATGCCCCATAAAAAGTCCGACATTAAATAACACAACAAGGTTATCATAAAACGAAAAAAACATCAACCATCAGTTTTCCCATTATTCTATGAATTTTTTTCATTTTTGCAATTCTTCTTCTTGTTTTTTCTTCTTTTTCTTTTTCTTTTCTTCTCTTTTCTTCTTTTTTGTTTTTTCTTTTTCTTTTTTTCTTCTTCTTTCTTCTCTTTTCTTCTTTCTTTCTTTTCTTTCTTCTTCTTTCTTCTTTATCTTTTTCATTTTCTTTTTTCTTCCATTTTTTTCTCTTCTTCTTCCTTTTCTTTCTTTTACACAAAATTGTAACAGAAATTCGAGCAAGAAAAATTGTTTAGCCTGAATCAGTGAACAAAATCTTCTTAGGATCGGACTTATCAGATGTTGTTGTTGTTGTTCTTCTTCTTCTTCTTATTTTTTGTCTTTTTCTTCTTTTTCTTTTTTCATTTTTCATTTTTTTTCTTCCTTTTCTTCGTTTTTCTTGTTTTTTTCTTTTTCTTTCCTTCTTCTTATTCTTTCTTGTTTTTCTTGCTTTCTTCTTCTTTATCCCTTGAACAAACATGGCATTAAAATATTAAGAACAGAATAAGTTACGGTCCTTTCATTAAGTCAGCGTTTGGAATCTAGTGCGGACGCCAATCACTGGTGCCGAGGCAAAATATACCACTATCCAAATTAACCCTGCGTTACTGATATGGAGTGTTTTGTCACCTCTGAAGTACTCCTATTTGGAAATTTGTTTCTTTTACTCCCTTAAACTGCTCTCCTGACTCAGTGTCGGTGTGTAACACACGGTGTAGCACATGATGTAGCACAGGATGTAGCTCACGGTGTAGCACACGGTGTAGCACACAATGTAGCACACGGTGTGGCACACGGTGTAGCACACGATGTAGCACACGATGTAGTACACGGTGTAGCGCAGTTGTAGCTCAGTTGTCGTGGGACGCCAGGGGACTATTAATTTTTGGAAATCAGATTGTAGTATTTACTCCTCTTAACTTACAAGGTACCAATAATGAAAAAAAGATTGTGTCTTGCAAACATTTAAAGTGGAGAAGACTGTCTGGGGCAAGGTATAACCTGTTAATTTTAACGCCTCCAAAACGGAACTCATCTCGTTTAATCATTTTATTTGATGCTCGGAATAACATTTTCCACTGAATGGAATGTTTATATTAAATCATCTGATAAGTCTGCTACTAGGAAATTTGATTCACTGATTCGGGCTAAACAATTTTTCTCGCAAAGAATCTCTGTTACAATTTTATGTCTGCCATTCATCCATGCATTGAATATTGATTCCACATCTGGTCTAGCGTTTCTGCTACGTATTTAGAGATTCTTGATAAAATCAAAAGAAGAATCTGCCATGTTATTCGTACTAACATGGCATCTCAGCTTCAATCACTTTCCCACCACCGCAACGTAGCTTCCCTGGGCTTTTTCTATAAATATTTCCATGGTAATTGTTCGGATGAGCCTTTTTAGTACCGAGACTTTATGAATTTAAGCGCAGTACCAGATTGGCGGCAAGGTCTCATCGTCTTACAGTTGAAATATACAGATGTAACCGTAAGTTCTATGCTAACATTTTCCTCTCTCGCACTTATCGCTTGTGAAACTCTCTTCTGGCTTCTTGCTTTCCAGACAACTTTGACATTCAATATTAATCGTAGTTTTCTGCTTTCTTCATTCCTGTTCTTTTAATGTTATTTCTTTATAATAATGTTTTTATTTTCTCATATTCTTTCACACTTAGTGACTCCTTGCGTCTTAGTGGTTTTATTGCCTTGCTTGGAGGTGAAATGATTAAAAAAAAGTGGCGAAGAATGTCTAAGAGAAGGAAAACTGTTATGGTCCATGTTAGGACCAAGGAACAACAACACGAACACAAGAGTAGAAATAACGAAGGTATATTACACGAAGTAATAATACAAGATGTGGAAGGTGTTAGTATGACTGTCAGTCTGGTTTGGAGTGAACTACTATCGGCTCGACTCGATTCGGTATCTAGCCCCCCCACGTGGGTTGCATGTGGCACAAGGCCGAGATTAACGTGGGTTTCCGGAGCCCGTAGGCTCGGCCAAAAAAATGCCCGTAGAACCCGTATAAACGGGATCGGGTTGGTCAACCTCCCCGAACGTGACTCTGCCCTTCGTCGGAGCCTCGTCCGGGTTCCTCTCTGCTCAGAGGCAGAGAGTTCGTTGTCAAGCCGGTTTGGTTCGACCCTTTCTCTAGAGAGGCGTAGTATACATAGTGTTAGGAAGAGTTCATTCTGTAGTTATAGGTAAGGACCCATGACAAAAACTATGAATTCCCAAACATGGATAAGGTAACGCCACAGCAATCCATTATTTTTCCGTAATTCAAGGATAATAAAGAAAAAAAGAAGCTGTGGAGAGTCACGATCTTATATGTCTTGTAAGAATACAACATTAAATTAGTATCGGAAACCAAATAAGTCATGGTAGTTCCATTAAAACAGTGTTTAAAATTCTAGCTTTTGTCAGGGACAAATGATTATAGGAAGATTGTGTTGCGCCAACATTTCGTGTAAAGGATGCAGGTCATCTTTGAAAAAAATCGTCTGTTGAATTACAGTTTTTTTTTTTTTATCTCAGCTGCAATGCTAACCTCTATCAGTGGCAAATGCGCAACCAACTGTCATGGACCCTTATTTATAACATCGCCGGGTGCAGCCATACGATCGGGAAATGCTGCCGAATTGGCCTTAGGAGGGAATGGAGAAATGGACATTCTCAAATCAGTAGTCTAATCAGCTATTTAAATATATCACCCGAGATATTCGGCAGGTATATATCAAAGGAATCTGTTTGGAAGTTGTAACATCTCCAGGTAGTGAGGTAAGAGTATTGTCATAAATGGCGGGAAATTTAGTGACCACGGTCAACATCAATCGATCGCATAAAACCCCAGATTATTTATAGCATTTGGTCACATGCCACCCCTTAGGGAGATAAAGGGCGTTTTCATGTCCATGCCTTGAGCCGTGGCCATAACGAAGGTCGGCCAATCTGACATCGGTGGTATCATTTCAAGTAGCCCATGGCTGTGATTTCTAAGCTAGACCGCCATTTAATAGAGGACAGGAGCGTAAACAAATATTAATATCAGCCGGAAACAGTAAAAAGAGACATGCGCATTGGCAGTATGTATTATAATGGCTCCAAAGATAGATATACTTAAAATAATAAAGAAACAACTGAAAATTCTGGAACACACAATGCGAAAAAACGACTCGAAGAATTTGGAATCCACAAGACTTATTCAAGTCAAGTTGGTTGGTTGATTTTGTTTAGCGGTATACCAACACCTCTATGGATTATTTAATGCCGAAATCTAAATAGTTTGAACATTTATCTATAGTTGAAGCCATCAAATTATTATATAATTTTTTAAAGCATTCCCCCCCCCCGCCAAGGATGGACTCGAGCGAGAAAAACTTTCTGGCGCGTCACAGGGAAATTTTCTCGCACGAGTTCATCCTTCAAGACTACAAATCAACCATTCGCCTTTGCATGGAATACTGATGCCCCCGCTGTTCGCATTAAGGTCCTCGACAAAATCCAGAGACGGATATGCAATGTGGTTGGCCCTGATCTGGCATTTCGCTTACAGTCGCTCTTTCACAGACGTGCCATCGACTCCTTCTGTCTTTTCTACAAATACTTTCACGGTAACAGCTGCGACGATCTACTTTCACTAGTTCCCAAACTGCACGAATTTAAACGTGCTACTAGGTTGGTATCTCAATCCCGCCCTTTCACTGTTGAAATAGTTAAATGTAGCCGTCTCTTCTACTCCAATAGCTTCATGTCTCGCACCTGCCGTCTGTGGAATTCCCTTTCTATTACTTGTTTCCCTGGTAGCTATAATCTCCAACTATTGAAATGTAATGTCAATCGACATCTCAATATGCCTTGATCTATTCCCTCTCCTCCTCTTCATCCTTTCCTCTATCACGTCTCTTTACTCTCTGTAACCCCTTGCTTGCTAGTTGCATTCCGCCTTGCTTGGGGTGTTCGGAAAATGAAGATTGGGTAGCTCCAGACCAGATATGTTAACCATACCCCATTTCGGTCTAATCCGACGCTTGTAAATATAAAAAATTGGTAGAAGGAGTTAGGTGATTTCGGGAGCAGTACAATGTGCCGACCATTTTTTCCAGCATCTTTGACAATGGACTGTATTCTACTTGAGGTCTGGTGTGAACTTGAGACCCAGTAGACGTCCATAGCTTGAAGCCATATTGAGAATGCAATCGTTCTTCGTTAGAAGAGAAAACCCGCTGTCGTATTAGTAGCAACGAAACGAGACAAGCTTGACTTTTGAGAAATTGAAAGTAACACGACTGCAGAGATATAATTCGGAAATGAAGACTGTGTAGCTCCTGCCCAAAAGGCTGTGTAGCTCCTGGCAAAAGTTCTCGTCTTGATCTGGCTCTTGTAAAGGTCAGGGCTGGTGGGACTAAGGATGTAGATAGTCAGAACCCATCTGTCAGTGTTTGAGCCGTGTGACAGACAAGGATACAGAGGATCTGATATTTAAGGCGTTTTCAACTCTCCCATTTGGAAACCTGCCGTTGCACAATTTTCCTGACCTTCCAGTCGATTTGGCGTTGTGCAGCTTAAGCTGTACTTATTAAATATTAATTTAATATGCTTGGTAGGTTTGCTCTATCTCCGGATTCTTTAGGGGGGGATTTGGCAGAGGAGAAGTGGGTATTTCCCGTCGGGATGAGTGCTGCAGATGTAGTATCTGTTCCGTGTCGGTGGCCTTCTCTCTCCTCCCCCCACTGTTGCGTAATATATATTACGTAGTGGTGGTATGACCGGCTAAAACAAACTTAGCCAAACTCTGACCAGCTTAGAAAAGCTATAGCCAGATAAGACCAGCTTATAAAAGCTTTGACCAGCTTAGACAAGTTATGACCAGCGGCTCGACTGGAAACACCTTGGTCCTCATATTAAAAACCGAGCTTGTGTCACAACCTGACTCAGTGGGGGTTTAAGTAAATCTCAGGTTAGCTCAGGTAGCAGTGTATCGTCCAACTTAAATATGTTTAAGGTTTCGTCGGTCTGTAAAAAAATATAAGGTTATTTTTGAGCGAAGACGAGGCTGTCCAGACATTGGGTGTAACAGAATTTTTCTACTACGTTTCACACAATATAAATGCCCATCGTACAGTGTAAAGTAAGCTTAGTAAATATCAAATGCATGAATCAAAAGACAAACTGGGTGACGAGTGCAAAATGCCAAGAGGATGTCTAAAGACAGACAGAAAATGGTGTAACAAGATTAGTGGTTGTTTGAAAAAGATATCAAAAGATTTGAAGATTTTCGATGCAGAAAAGAGGGGAGTAGAATGTAGAAGTTCTAGGGAAAGGAAGAGAAAGAAAGATTAAATAGAGAGTGAGAAAAAAGGGGGGAGAGAAAGCGGAAGAGCAGTATGTAGAGAAGAGAAGAGTAAAGAAGATTAGAGAGTGAGAAAAAGAGAAGTGGGAGAGTCGAAGGGGAAATTGAAATGAAGGGAAAAGAAAGAAAGATTGAATAGAGAGTGAAAAAAAAAAGACGAGAGAAAAGGGGAAGAGGATCTTGTAGCGAAGAGACGAGTAAGTATGATTAAAGTGTAAGAAAAGAGAAAGAGAAGAGCGGAAGAGGAAATTGAAGTGGAGGGAAGAGGAAGGAAAATTAAATAGAAAATGGGGGTGAGAAAGTGGAAGAGCAGTTTGTAGAGAAGAGAAGAGTAAAGAAGATTAGAGAGTGAGAAAAAGAGGAGGAGGGGGAGAGGGGAAGAGGATACTGAAGTGAAAGGAAGATAAAATAGAGAGTGAGAAAAAGATGGAGAAAAAAGGGGAAGAGGTGCTTGTAGCGAAGAGAAGAGTAAGGGAGACTGGAGTGTGAGAAAAAGAGAATGAGAGGAGAGGAAGAGGAAATTGAAGTGAAGGGAAGGGAAAGGGAGATTAAATAGAGAGTGAGGAAAAGGGAGGAGCGGAACGGGAAGAGGAACTTGTAGTAAAGAGAAGAGTAAGAAGAGTGTGAGAAAAAGAAAAGGAGGGGAGAGGAAGAGAAAATTGAAGTGAAGGGGAAAGTAGGAAAGATTAAATAGAGAGTAATGAAAACGAGGTTGAGGAGAAGTGGGAGTTGTGAAGAGAAGCGTAACAAAGATTAGAGGGTGAGATAAGGAAAGGAAAAGGAGGAGAGGGAAGGAAGAGTAAGTTTTAGCGAAGGAAAGAAGAGTAATGAAGATTAATTAGAAATTATGAGGAAGAGAAAGGTAGGAAGTGTCACACACACATTAAAGAGGGATTGTTAACAAATTCGCACACACTCATATATATATATATATATATATATATATATATATATATATATATATATATATATATATATATATATTGTGTATTTAGGCAGCCATCACTTTTTTATACATGTTTCGTTAAACACGACTGAGAAGATACTGTTTTTTATTTGTGTTAGTGCAATTTTTTTCTTTTCCGGACACAAAGTGTGTAAAAACTGTCAAAAAGTCCTGCCTTTCCGAGCGCTTTCGGCTATTCTTTTAACCATTATAAAGGGCGATTTTTATTTTTAACTAAATATGTGTTTATTATGTATGCTTCTAAAATTAAAGGAATTTTTAATTTTGGCCGCGTCCATAGTTTATGTTATTAGCCAACACTCAGTAGCATTAATTACGAACACGGGAACAATGTACTAACCGTGTTCGGAAAATAAAACATTCCTATTGCTTTAGATGCATGCATAAAAAGCACATATTTAGTCATAAATTGCCCTTGGTATAGTGATATTCCAAGCGTAGCGTAGATGTGGCACAAGGCTGAATGTAGGGGGCACCCAGTGAACTCACTAATCAGTCGTAATTGTTCTAGCGAGACAAGCTTGGTAACCATTACACCGCTTCGAGGTGGCCAAATCGCCCTTCATATAGGCTAAAAGAATAACTGAAAGCACTCGGATATACCAAACTTTTCGACAATTTTTAAAATATTTTATGTCCCAAAAAAAACACTTGTACGAACACAAGAGAAATTAAATAAAAAGCTTAATCACACTACATTATCAGTCGTCATTAATAACCATATATATATATATATATATATATATATATATATATATATATATATATATATATATAAAAATGGACAGATTCTGAAAATATTTAAGACATTTTTATCTATAAAAAATAAAGTATACACATAAAAATGTCTTAAATATATAAATATTATATCATATTATATATATATATATATATATATAATATTAGTGGTAAATATACACATACATAAGCAAAATATATAATTATATATACATAGATGCATACACATACATATATATTTTTTGAATAAAAAATTCCAAGAGAATAGAATCCAGATAGAACTCAATGTCCAGGACAGAGTAAGGATATAATAAAAAGGCTTAAATACTAATATTCCATGGTCATAATTTATTCCATTAGAATCGTAAATACCTACAACCTACAAATTCAAAAAGAAAACAGAAATAACAACTCCGGAATTAAAAATAGAATTTAGAGAGAGTGTAAGTATGAGAGTGTGGGATTAATGTTAGAGCTAAAGAGAGGGGTAACAGACGAGAGAAGGTGGGAGATTAAAATTTAACAGAGAGAAGTTATAGAGAGGTGAGTCAAAGACGGTTTAAGTGAGAGAAATATGAATGTTGTCGGATGTTTTATACATTAAAGATGTAACCGAAAAGGATCCATTTTGTGGTGACATACACACACAATAGACGATCTAATCTTAAAGATCAGAAGAAGAGGGAGGGAGAGGAAAAGAAAAGAAAAAGGAGTGGGAGAGAGATGGGGCGGGGGAATCTAAAACTGAAGGGCATTTACTGAAAGGGCCGCTGTGTAAGTAAGAAAATTTGACAATATATATATATATATATATATATATAGCTGTGCATATGGGCAACAATTCTTCTTTAATACATGTTTCGTTGAACAAGTGTAACAAAGCACTTTTTTTTCTTCTCTTCTAGACTTAAAGAATGTAAAAATTGTTCACGCCCCAAAATAATAATGTAGGGAAAAAGCGCTGGAAATCAACAAATATTTAGACAAATTTTACATTTTTTTACGTCAAGCAAAGACATTTGTATGTAGATAAGAAAAAGATAAAACATATCGAAACAAAATAACTAATTAAAGAGATAAGTCTAATTTAATTTCCTTGTCTAAATTAATTTCCTTATCTCTTTAATTTCCTTATGTCTTTAATTTCCTTATGTAATTTAAGTGATAAAGAAATTAAAAGAGATGAAGAAATTAAGGGAGATAAGGAGATTAAAGGAGATTATGAAAGTAAAGGACATAAGGAAATTAAATTAGATAAGGTATTAAGGGAGATAAGGAAATTAAAGAGATAAGCAAATTAAAGAGATAAGGAAAGTAAAGGAGATAACTTAATTAAATTAGATATGATAAAACCACGCTACCTTGTCAGTCGTCTTTAATATATATATATATATATATATATATATATATATATATATATATATATATATATATATATATATGCATATGCTGTGTATTTGGGCAACTTTTCCTGTTTAATACATGTTTTGTTGAACAAGTTCAACAAGCCATTCTTGTTTATTTTGAAGTTTTTCTTTTATATATGTAAATGTCTTCTCTTCTAGACTGAAATAAAGTAAAAATTGTTCATGCGCAAAAATGATAATGCATGAAAAATAAAAGCGATGGAAATCAACAAATATTTGGACAGATTTTACATTTTTTACGTCAAGCATTTGTAAGTAGATAAGAAAAAGATAAAACATATCGAAAAAAAAATAACTAATTTAAGAGATAAATATAATTGAATTTCCTTATCTAAATTAATTTCCTTATCTCCTGTAATTTCCTTATCTCTTTATTTCCTAATCTCTTTAATTTCCTTATGTAATTTAAGTGATAAAGAAATTAATGAGATAAAAAAAATAAGGGAGATAAGGAGATTAAAGGAGATAAGCAAGTTAAAGAGATGAGCAAATTAAAGGGGATAAGGAAATTAATGATGATAAGGACATTAAAGGAGATAAGGAAATTAAATTAGATATAATAAAATCACACTACCTTATCAGCAGTCTTTAAAAACCATATATATATATATATATATATATATATATATATATATATATATATATATATTAAGTAAATCAGTAGATCATTTTTTGACCTTATATATATGTACATTAAAAATTATTTACTATATATATATATATATATATATATATATATAAAAATTCAACACTCAGACGATTGCGTCTAGCATGAAACAGCCTATCGCCTCTGAGTGTTGACTTCAATGTTCACTTTCATATTTATATTTACATACACTCTATCTCTGATATTGAGCACTTTATCCCATAAATACAACACACTTTTTAAAACTATATTTCTGTGTATATATATATATATATATATATATATATATATATATATATATATATATATATATATGTGTGTGTGTGTGTGTGTGTGTGTGTGTGTGTAAAACTCAGATATAACTAAAAATGTAGGTAAAAAGACAATGTGAATAATAACAAAAGTATAACTTATCTTAGCCGACGCATTTCGTCAAGGCAAATAAAACAAATTTTTCCTTTTTTTTTCATTCATATTGTCTTTTTACCTATATATACTTTAGATATATCTGAAAATTTTACACACACAGAGATCACCGCCACACTTCCGGGAAATTTCACTGAAAATCGAACCTGTATCCTACACGGAACCGTTATATAGCCTGACGTGCTATACCAGTTTAGCTATAGAGGAGCTTCTGGTTAGCAAGTTCGATTTTAAACTACAATTGTCCATGATTTCCCTCGAACGATCATATCTGCTCAAAGCGTGTCATAACGTAAACATATGACGTCAATCACCACGAAATGGACAAAGTCCGACAATTAATTTAATATATTTTAATATATTTTATTGTTATATGTTATTTATATAGACACAAATATTTATGTACTGCCATAGACAATATACTTAACTTGAAAAGCTCGCATAACTGGGATCACCTTTTCTCTTTCGCAACACTTGTACTCGGCATTTCTTATAATGACCCTTGTATCATGTATTATGAAAAATAACATTTTAAAATAAATGCCACCGAATTTTCTAATCTTTCTAATCCTAATAGATTTTATCCTTCATCTACAGTCGACGATTCTAAGAGACTTCGTGTCCTCGTCAATGCTAACTTGATCGAGGGTGATATCTCAGTTGCAGTTAGAGTACCTCATCTGATATTACACAAGAAGTTCTCACAGCTCTCCGTCGGAAACATCCTGCGCCACCATCAGATGTCAGATTTGTTCAGATGGAAAAACAATGATTCAAATATTGAAATCTCAAAGAAAGCAATGATTGCCGCTCTGTAGTCTTTCTCGGGGAACAGCAATGGAGGTGTGGACGGCCTACGACCTGGTCACATCAAGGATTTAATTTCTGCCCAAACTGCCGAAGCTGCTGAACATTTGAAAAGATTCATAACAGCTCTTATTAATACCCTTCTCCGATCTGAGATACCCCAGCATGCTTGTGACTTAATATTTTCAGCAAACTTAACGGCTTTAAAATAAAGATGGAGTTATCCGCCCTATCGCTGTTGGTAAAATTTTTCGTCGACTCGAGGCAAAAATTGCATGTAGAATTGTGAAGGAGATAGGGCATGAATTGCGCCCTGTCCAGCTCGGGGTAGGCATATAGGGCGGATGTGAAACCGCCTTTCATGCGACAAGATCATTTTTTGAGAATACATCACCTGTTTCCTCACGTATCTTATTAAAATTGGATATGAAAAACGCTTTCAATAGCATCAGAAGTGATCATAACCTGGAAGTTTGCCATCAACAGACTCCTTCCATATTTTAACTGGCTCATCTTTCGTATAGTCATCCAAGTATGTTGATCGCCTCCGATAATATCTCTTCTGCTACCGGAATCCAGCAAGGTGATCCACTTGGTCCGCTACTATTTGCGATTACTGTTGACGGGGTAGCTCGTCCCATCACCTCTCCTTTCTATATATGGTATGCAACGTTGGGAGGATCCATCGAGGCCGTATCTGCTGACCTCCGACGAGTTATTCCTGCTTTATCTCTACTTGGACTTGAGATTAACTCGTCCAAATCAGAGATATTAGGTTGGTGCAAAAATAATGTCGTTTTTTGACGTTCAACTTCAAAAGATCATAACTCCTTTCATAATAAACTTTATTAATCGAAATAAGAACCATTAGAATTGACACATTTTTGCCAACGAGAAACAAGTTTATTTATCCCATTAGCATAGAAATCCGGAGTTCTGGAAGCGATGAAGTCATTGAAGGCCGATTCGGCATCATCTCGGCTTTTGAAGCATTTTTCGAGCAGGAAGTTGTCGAGATGCTTGAAAAAGTGATAATCGGTGGGCGAGAGGTCTGGTGAATATGGCGGGTGAGGCAGAGTCTCGTAGCCCAATTCGTTCAGCTTCTGCAGGGTCAGTTGAGCAACATGCGGGCGAGCGTTGTCATGGAGGAGAATTGGTCCCTTCATATTGACCAATCTCGAGCACATACGTTGGAGCTTCTGGTGCATTTCGTCAATTTGTCGGCAGTACTTCTCCACCGTAATCGTTTCGCCCGGATTCAAGAAGCTGTGATGGATGAGACCGGCCGCAGACCACCAAACAGTCACCATAAACTATTTTGGTGCAATTTCGGCTTCGCGAAGTGTTGTGGAGCTTCTCCGGCATCCAACCACTGTGCCGAACGTCGCCGGTTGTCGTAGAGGATCCACTTCTCATCACACGTCACAATCCGCTCGAGAAATGGGTCGTTTCTGTTGCGCAGAAGGAGCGTAGAAGACACCTCAAAACGACGATTTTTTTTATTATCGTTCAATTCATGCGGCACCCATTTATCCAATTTTTTTGACTTCCCTATTTGCTTTAAATGGCGAACGACTGTTGAGTGGTCGACCTCGAGTTCAACAGCAACTTCTCGTGTGGTTTTGCGAGGATCGGCTTCAATTAAGGCTTTCAAATATTCGTTATCAACCGCAGTCGGCTGGTCGCGACCGTCTTCATCTTCGAGTCTCTCGTCACCATTGCGAAATTTCTTGAACCACCGTTGTGCCACACGTTCGTTAGTGGTTCCTGGGCCAAACGCATCATTGATATCACGAGCTGTCTCGGCAGCTTTTGGCTTAGTTTGAACTGGAACAAGAAAATCGTGCGGATTTGAATTTTGTCCATGCTGTCGAAAAGCCTGCAAAAAAATGAATGAAGAGATTGAGAACGGTAACGACTAACACGATTCGATAGAACGAAAAACGCGCTTCAAAATGATATATAACATGGCTATATATATCAATGAATTAATTCAGAAATCATATATAAAAGTAAAATATGTGAGAAAACGACATTATTTTTGCACCAACGTAATACTAAACTTGAATTATAGTGCAGATGATTTCGAGAGTGCTATCCGGGGTATCAAACTCATCCTTGAGGATATAAACACCTAATGAGGAATTACACATTCTTGGTTCTCCAGTCTTTCCAATGGCTATTCGAGAATGTTTGGATACTAAACATGTCATTCTAACAAGAATAACAGAGATTGCAACACCCAGTCCTCTTCATCTTGAAGAAGAGTTTTTCGAGGGCGAGGCTCTTCTACACTCTGCGAAGTGTCTCTTGCTGCCTTGAACAGGACTTCTTAAACGAGATCATATCACATTTAAGAGATGCGCGGAGTTAATTTTCAACGTTACTTTCGATGACACAGGCTGGAGAGAGGTAACGCTCCCTTTTAGTTTCGGAGGCCTGGGCCTTCGATCAGCGGCAGACTTGGCCCTTCCAGCATATCTTCACTTTCTTCCAGTCGTGATTGATGAGTTACTCGGGGGATCGTCTCAGTGTTTCTCGGGTAGTTCTTTCGAACATGCTTGCAGCGTCTGGGCCCAAGAATTACATTCTATTCCTGTAGACACATCAAAACAAAAAAGCTGGGATAAAATAAAATTCCAGGCCAGTTTTACTAATTTGAGGCTCTCTCTGGATAAGCATCCCCTCGCCTGTCTACTATCTGCTTCACAATCGAGTAGTGGCGCCTGGCTCAACGCAGTGCCCTCTTCATCTACCGGCACCCTTCTAGATGATGAGTGCACTCGGGTCGGAGTCGCGATCCGTCTTGGACTCAAATTATGTGAGCGTCACAGATGCAGATGTGGAGCTTCCATCGATGAGTTTGGTTTGCATCCTCTCTCCTGTCGTCGTTGTGCCGGACGCTTTCCACGGCATGTAGCAATAAACGACAACATCGGAAGAGGTCTGGATGCAGCTGGGTTCCATTCCCAAATCGAACTTGTAGGTCTCGGCCGTGGTGATGGATAGCGACCGAATGGGATTACCATTTTCTCTTTTAAAGTGGTGAAGTCATTGATTTGGAATGCGACCTGTGCGGATACATTCTCGACCGGCATTTTGATCAGGTCTGCGGTTGGGCCGGGGTCTGTCGCACAGGATATGGAGATTAAAAAATAGTTAAATATTTTTTCCCTTCGGACAGATTTATTTTTTTTACTCCAGTGACAGTGATGACTTATAGGTTTATTGGTCTCCATTCGATGGCGTTCGTTTGAAGGGCTGGCGGAATGGTGGGAGGGCGTATCGATTAAGCGACGAGCATCGCGAAATGGAGTAGCTATTGCTGGTGATGGTGCGAGGTAATGCTTTCTCCATCATTGCGTCTGGCAGAAGGAAACTGCAAGAAACTGGTATGAACATCACCCCAACCCGGTTATAGAGATAGGACCGGTAACAATTTTATGGGACTTTACAATACAGACATAGAAGAACAATCAAAGCTAATCGCTTAGACATCGTGATCAAAGTCCACAAGAACAGAATGTGCTTTATTATTGACATGGCAGTTCTTGCAGATTGTAATGTATCTTTGAAGATCTCCGAAAAAGTACACGGACCTTGAAATCGAAATCTCAAAATGTGGCACATGAAGGCATCAGTCATTCCAGTTGTAGTCCTCGGATTGATTAGAAAAGGTTCCGTAAAACCTTAGAAGTGATAGAAGTAATTACTGGTAACCAATACCGTAAAGGAATACAGACAAGTGTACTCACAAGGACAGCTCACCGTTTACGAAAGGTTTTAAGTACGTAAAATATGTGTGATCATTTAAAAAAAATATAAAACGCACAGTGGCATATGCCATGATGCAATTTCTGTCCTTCCCGGAAGGAAATGGGTTTACAAGAGAAATCAAAGGATAATAATAATAATAATAATAGTAATAATAATAATAATGATGTTGATGATGATAATAATAATAATAATAATAATGGTAATAATAATGATGATAATGATAATAATAACCATGATGATGATGATGATGATGATAATAATGCTGCTGCTGCTGTTAATAATAATAATAATGATAATAATAATAATAATGCTGATAATAATAATAATGATGATAATAATAATAATGATAATAATAATAATGACGATGTTGATGATAATAATAATAATAATGATGATGATGATGCTGTTGCTGCTGCTGCTAATAATAATAATATCTTTAAAAAGTTATCAAAATACAAGGACATTGAAACCAAAATCTCAAAAATGTGGCACATGGGAACATCAACAATCCCTGTTGTAGTTGGAACCCTCGGATTGTTTGAAAAAATTCCAGTAAACTCATTGAACGGATTCCTGGTAGCCCATGACTTAAAGAAATACAAAAAAAATTTTTCATGAGTACATCCCACACTTTACGAAGGGCTTTATCTATGTAAAATAATGAGTGGAAAATGTCATGATGCCATTTCTGACCTTAGGTCTCTGGGTGGGACGCGGAAAGAAATGAGTACATACCAGAAATCAAAGGAAATAATAATAATAATAATAATAATAATAATAATAATAATAATAATATCTTATGATGTTGTCTATATTAATTAAACTTTGGAGTAAAAGTTCTATAAAAGAAAACAACAACAAAAAAAAAAACAACAAAAAACGAGAATACATTTGATACACTTTAATATATCAACCACAAGACACCGTCTTTAAAATTAAACCAAATTTAGTTTGACTCACACACACACACACACACACACACACACACACACACACACACACACACACACACGCACGCACGCACGCATGCACAAACTCACACACACACAAAAATAAAATTATGGTAGGAAAATATCGCTGTATTAGTCAGACAAACGCGTGCCTGTTCACCTGAAAAATCAGCGTTCGGAATCTCACCACCTTTCTTGGGTTCGAACGTCAGTAGGAAATCTGAAACTGTAATGTAGGCCTCCTAACAGGAAGTTGTATTTTTTTGCTTTAACTTTGACCTCTTGATTGAGAGTTATAAAAATAAGTTGAGCCAATTCTACACGTGGCGAAATGTTACCTGCTTCACAAACTAAGCATATTGGTACCAAGAAGTACCATACAAGTAACCCTATCAAAAGATATGACACTAAGCTCATTCTGACGCAAGGAAAATTAAGTAAAAGGACTGTATCCATCTAATTCTCCAAGTGGAGAGAACCTGTCTTAAAAATCAGAATTGGAAATCTCAGAGTAATGCAATAATGCCACTAAGATGCAAGAGGTTACGGAGAATGAAAGAGAATGAGAAGACTTTAGGACAATAAAAGAACAGATTTCATGAAGACAGAAGATTGCGATAATGCCACTAAGACGCAAGGGGTTACCGGGAATGAAAGAGAATGAGAAGACTTTAGTGATGAGAAAGGACAATAAAAGAACAGGATACAGGAAGACAGAAATTTGCGATTGACGTTGAATTTAAATGTTAAATTTCAGCGAATCAAGAAACCGGAGGAGAGATCCACAGGCGAGAAGTGTGAGAACATAAACTATTAGAACAGACCTTACGATTACATCTTGCTAATTCAGCAGTAAAACGATGAAACGTAATTGCCAATCTAGTAATACGCTTAAATTCATGTCGAGGAGGAGAGCTAATTAGAACAATTGCTGAGAAAATAAAAAGACACAGGGGAGCCATGCCATGGCCTGTGGGTAAGTACGTAAACCGAAATGCTAGATCAGGACCGATAACATTACAGACCCTTTGGTTTTGGTTGAGAATCTCGAGATATGTAATAGGAGCATTAGACTAGATATAGTAGTAATTTTCAATGGATGGATGAATGGTAGATTTATAAATGTGGTTTGGGACAATGATAAGAGAACTGTATTATTCGAATCTTTCAAGAAGCTGCTTATTTTGTATTCAAAATTAGCAATTTTTACTTGGGATTGAACTTGGATCCTTGGCATCGATGGTAATAATATAATTATCTCTGCAATATAGCAGGCTCAGGAGGAAGGACGCTGGCAATAAAGTACTTAGAAGCTATGATTAAAAGCGTATCTGTCACCAAACGTCTTTTCTTTCTGTCCTTCACACTCTTAATTTATCTTCAAACGGTGAGATGCCAAGGTATGGCCTCATTTGAGTCGCGACAGGATGATAGCAACGGGAGAAAGTTCGTTCCATTCGTTTTCCGGGCTGATGAAACTCATAAGAACACAAGTTTTCGTTAATTCTATTTGGAGTCTATCTCCTAGAGATAATGACGCTGTAAGGCGAGGCACGGGCTAATTAGAATTAAGTCTGAAGCAAATCATTCCAAATTTGTGTCTGCGCCATGGCTTCAGAACCTAAAAGTGTTGATCGATTCAAGCTTTTAGATATACCAATGTTCCTCGCTTATCCACGGTTTATTTGTCGATTGTTTCAGTTATCCGCAGTGAAGCCCAGAAAAAAAAAACTACGTTTTATTTGAATATAATCTCAAAGAGCAAGCGTGTCAGCAATTCAGATTTATAAAAGAAAAGCCGTGAAGCAAATTCTTTAAATGAAAAAGGGAAACTTCTCGAGTCCGTAATTTGGGGTTTTGTTTTTGCTTACAACCATTGTGTAAATGGAAAATAATGGATTCGGTGTTACCATTAATCTATAAACTATTTAGACAAGTATATGGACCCGTGGCTGAATAATTCGCTTTCCGACCATCGAATACGGGTTCGAATCCCACCATGGTCAATTGGTGAGGAGGGTGGCTCCTTGATGTTATTGGCCTGGGGATAACACCATACCACGTGTTGACCCAAGCCTTGTAAGTGAAACTGGGTGGACGGAAGTATTTGTAAGAACACGAAGTCACATGACAACTCAAGTCATCGTGATCGAGGCTTTGGGAAGAAGACTGGAAAAAGAAAGAAAATCACAATATTGATACATTTTTTTTTCAACAAGACCTTCCAACAACAGGGATTGTTGATGTTCCCATGTGCCATATTTTTGATTTCAAGGTCCTTGTATTTTGATAGCGTTTTTGAAGATCTTCAAAGTTACCTTGCAGTCCATATCAATAAGGAAGCATTTGATTTGTTTGCGCTCTCTAATAACAATGTGTGGCGATTAGCTTTGATTGTTCTGTCAGTGTGTATTGTGCAGTCCCATAGAATTGTAACGGGTCCTATCTCCGTAACCGGGTCTGGGTGGCGTTCATACCAGTTCCTTTCAGTTCCCTTCCCGTAGAAGTTGCAGATTTTCCAGTGCAGATATTGGCCCACTCTGTCATGTCGGGTTTTATATTCAGTGAGTGCCAATACCGTGCAACCTGATACAAGATGATCTAGTGTTTCTGGGTAATTATCACAGAAATTATTATTATTATTATTATCATTATTATTATTATTATTATTATTATTATTATTATTATTAATATTCCCTTTGATTTCTAGTGTATACTCATTCTTTCCGGGTCCCAACCAGAGACCCAAGTTCCGAAATAGCTTCATGACATTTTCACTGAGAAAAAAAGCCCCCCCCAAAAAAAACCCCAAAAAACACACACACCTAAGATCCCAGATTTTACATAAAGCTCTTCATCATGTGTGAGCTGTACTTGTGAGTACAATTTTTTTTGTATTTCTTTAAGGCATGGGCTACCAGGAATCCCTTTAATGAAACTATTGGAATCTTTGCCAATATTTTGATTTCGTTGGAGCTTGCCTAACATTAGTCTACGTTATATTTTACCATTCTTGTAGAGGTTTATCCATCATTTGTTCTTTTCGTTGTCTCCACTCTTCATTGATGTTATATTCCTTTCAGCAGTTCCAAATATTCACCCAAAATTTCTGCAGTTTTTCAACAGATGGTGACTTTTTGATATCTATAACTGCTTTTTCAATTTCCATGTTTTTGTGATGTCAACGAACACTCGTTGCCACTTTTGTAATGCCAACAAATACTCGTTGTCACTTTCGTAATGCTCGTTGTAGTAGAGACTTTGTAATCGCAGATAAAACTATAGTAACGCCGTTGAACAATACTGGTGTCAGACGCTTTCGAGTAACAGTCGCACTAATAGTACTGCACGATAATACTCGGTTGAATAGTAATCCGTATAGAGATCCGAATAGAGAAATAGTATAGTGAATAGAGAATAGCGGTTCGTATATTAATAGAGGATAGAATAGAAATGGAGAGCTATTATACACACGTTAACTCCCATATATGCGATTCCTGTATGGTCATGTGGTCTACTTAATTTAATAATGGAATCGCCCTTGTTTGCTCACGGGCGATATATGTTCAAACTCAAATGTCGGCAGCGACATTTTATTCCTATACAACACCTGTAAAACTTCCTGGAGTCCGTTTGGAATATCTTATTTCGACGATAGATCATACAGCGCTTTTCCTATCGTCTGGTTCTCTGTGTCTTTAACTGCAGTTTCTTTCTTTTCTCTTTTTTCTTCTTTTTTCTAACTTCCTTCCATCTTCTTATTTCTTCTTCTTCCTTCTTGCTTCTTCTGCTTTTCTTTCTTCTGGCTTCTTCTTCTTCTTTCTTCCTTTTTCCTTCTTCTTCTTTCTTCTTCTTCCTTCTTCTTCTTCCTCCTCCTCCTCTTTCTTCTTCTTCTTCTTTCTTTCTTCTTCTTCTTTCTTCTACCTTCATCCTTCGTCTTCTTCTTTCTTCCTTCTTCCTCCTTCCTCCTCCTCCTTCAATCTTCTTTCTTCTTCTCCTTCGTTCATCCTTCTTCTTCCTCCTCCTTCTTTCTTTCTTCTTCTTCTTTCTTCTACCTTCATCCTTTTTCTTCTTCTTCATCTTCCTCCTCCTTCTTTCTTTCTTTCTTTCTTTCTTTCTTTCTTTCTTCTTCTTCCTTCATCCTTCTTCTTCCTCCTCCTCCTTTCTTTCTTCTTTCTTCTACCTTCATCCTTAATCCTTCTTCTTCTTCTTCTTTTCTTTCTTCTGGCTTCTTCTTCTTCTTCTTCTTTCTTCCTTTTTCCTTCTTCTTCCTTTTTCTTCTTTCTTCTTCTTCCTTCTTCTTCTTCCTCCTCCTCTTTCTTCTTCTTTCTTTCTTCTTCTTCTTTCTTCTACCTTCATCCTTCGTCTTCTTCTTTCTTCTTTCTTCCTTCTTCCTCCTTCCTCCTCCTCCTTCTTTCTTCAATCTTCTTCTTTCTCTTCTTCTTCCTTCATCCTTCTTCTTCCTCTTCTTTCTTTCTTTCTTCTTCTTCTTTCTTCTACCTTCATCCTTCTTCTTCTTCATCTTCCTCCTCCTTCTTCTTCTTCCTTCATCCTTCTTCTTCCTTCATCCTTCTTTCTTTCTTCTTCTTCTTTCTTCTACCTTCATCCTTCATCCTTCTTCTTCTTCTTCCTCTTCTTCTTCTTCATGCTTTCGCATGCTTCTACTTGGTATCTAGTTTGTTCTTCACTCGATATGAAGCTGTAACAAGTTTTCTCAATTATTCAACACCAGCAACCCCAATGTTATTCCAACTACTCCAGACGAAGACAACGTGGCCACTAATGTTCTGCCATTATGTGGGAGGTGTTTCTGCCGCATCCTCTAATAATATCACCTAAGACTGTGGCGAGAAAAAGTTGTGAAAGTTAATTTCGTGAAATAATGGTTGGTGTCTACGGCATCATTATAAAAAATAGATGACTCGGAAATACGAAGAAAAGACTCGATGTAGAAATCACCCGCGCTTGAGAGAAAAGTGGGTGAGCATATGGCAGTTTCTATGCGTAGCTTAGATGTGGCATAAAGCAGAAAGTGTGGGGGTCGAACAGACGGTTCAGTTGTAACTAAATTAACGAGACAACCTTGTGTACCATATCATAAGATTTTCATTTAAACGCCGATTCTTTCTTTCTTTTTTCTTCTATTTCCTTTCTTTCTTTCTTTCTTTCTTTCTTTCTTTCTTTCTTTCTTTCTTTCTTTCTTTCCAGACGTTCCTTATTTCTGTTTTCTTTCTTTTTCCTTATTTTTCCTTTTGATTAGTTTTCTTTCTTTCCTTCTTTTTCCTTTCCTTCTTTTTCTATTCTTTCTTTCTTTCTTTCTTTCTTTCTTTCTTTCTTTCTTTCTTTCTTTTGCTTTTTTCTTAATTTATTTCTTTTTCCGTTCTTTCTTTCATTATTTCTTTCTATTTCATTTCTTTTCTTATTGCTTTTCTTTTTCTTTTCTTTTTCTTTACATTTCTTTCTTTTTCTTTTGCTTTTCTTTCTTTTTTCATTTTCATTCATTGTTTCGTTTTTTCCCATTCTTTTCTTTCTTTTTTCTTTACTTTTTTCTTTATTTCTTATGTTCTTTGGTTCTTCTTTCTTTCTTTTTTCTTTCTTTCTTTTTCATTTGTTCTCTTTCTCATTTTAATCAATGTATATTTCTATCTATGAATCTAATGGCGGCAAATACTACCTGCTAGCCTCTTCCGCTACACATCATTCATTCAATCCATTTTAATTTGTTCAAATGCATGTATGTATGAAAGAAAAGGAAACATTCACAATATAATGCCAAGATCTATAAATATCATTTATGTCAAATTTTGTTCAAAACTTTTTGAATGCTTGTCCCGTTTACAGAAGTTGGATTATATCTGTTCATATCTATCTCTATCTATCTATCTATCTATCTATCTATCTATCTCAGTTTAACCATTATCTATCTATCTATCTATCTATCTATCTATCTATCTATCTATCTATCTCAGTTTGACCATTATCTATCTATCTATCTATCTATCTATCTCAGTTTGACCATTATCTATCTATCTATCTATCTATCTATCTATCTCATCTATCTATCTATCTCAGTTTGACCATCTATCTATCTATCTATCTATTTGACTTATCTATCTATCTATCTATCTATCTATCTATCTATCTATCTCAGTTTTGACCATTATCTATCTATCTATCTATCTATCTATCTATCTATCTATCTATCTATCTCAGTTTGACCATTATTATCTATCTATCTATCTATCTCTATCTATCTATCTATCTATCTATCTATCTATCTATCTATTTAACCATTATCTATCTATCTCAGTTTGACCATTATCTATCTATCTATCTATCTATTTATCTATCTATCTATCTCAGTCTGATTATCTATCTATCTATCTATCTATCTATCTATCTATCTATCTATCTATCTCAGTCTGATCATATATGTTCCTATCTATCTATCTATCTATCTATCTATCTATCTATGTTAATATCTTTTAACACTTTTATTTCTCACTTACGCTCAAATTCGCTCTTCTGTATAAATCACAGTAAACGCCGAAACATAATCGTGTCACTAATAAATTCATTTGTCAGTGTTATATCTCTCATCACTTTGTCATTTGCATACATCAATTCGAGATGTCCAAATGCAAGAGACAGCAATAAAGAAAGAGAAAATATAAATAAAAACGAATATCTTATGATAATAAAACGTATCTTATAAAAAAAATAAAAAATCCAAAGCTATAAATTGCAAAACAAACGAAATAAATCCTTTTACGTGACATTTTCACATCCGCCATCTTTTATTTTATATTTTTTTCACATCCGCCATCTTTTTTTTTATTGGTCTTAGTATGATCGGATAAAGAAATCTCCATAATGACGATTTTATTTGACATTGATTTTCATTATAATAAAAAATTTGTTCGAAGGGAAACAAACGTATCGAATTTGATCTGTGTTTATGCTTGTTAAGCATTTCAGGAACATTTCCGAATGATTAGAAGGTGACTTTTTCGAACCTTTTATTATTTCAGAAAAACATCGAAATAATCAGAAGGATAATAAATTGGACATTGAAAGGAAGATGGAAACCATAAAGGCATCGTAGTGATAAGATCGGCAAGAGGCTGCTGTGTAAGTTGATAGAGGTTTCAAGAGATTTATTTCATTCAATCTTTTTTTGATAAGCGCTAAAAAGAATCGGGTCATTATACAGGATGTTTCAAAAAATCGATATCAATTCATAATCTTGACCGATTCTCTTTCAAATTATTTTAACGGCAGTTGTAGAAAACAACTGCAAAATCTATCTATCTATCTATCTATCTATCTATCTATCTATCTATCTCAGTCTCATCATATCTATCTATCTATATCAGCCTCATCATATCTATCTATCTATCTATCTATCTATCTATCTCAGTCTCATCATATCTGTTTATTATCTATCTATCTATCTATCTATCTATCTATCTATCTATCTTTCTATCTATCTATCTATCTATCTCAGTCTCATCATACTTGTTTATATCTATCTATCTATCTATCTATCTATCTATCTATCTATCTATCTATCTATCTTAGTTTAAAATCCCATTTGTTAATGTTCTTCATTATACTTCTGAACAAACCAACTAGCGATCACCCGACCGGAAGATGACAGAAAGAAGAAAGTAACATTATTAGTGAGTTTCTTTTTTGAAGGTTTTCATATAAGACCTTTAGCCATCTTATTTATCATAAGAATCACAGAAAAAAAAAACCCATTGAGTTACTCACCTGCAAAGAAAACAGGTTAAAAACGTTTTGCGTCAGCCCCACTATATCTTCCCAGTTGAGCAATGGTGAGAGGAAAAAGATCATTCAAGCCTTTAGTAATGGTACCGACATTCATACTCTCGATTCAATCTTCAAAGTGCACTCAAGAACTATCAAGATAGCGGTGAACATGTTTAAAAAAGAGGGAACAGTAGAGAGGAAAACTGGATCAGGAGGTCACAACATAAAGAGGGATCATCATTTCAACTTAGAGCTTCTTATTGTTCAAAGTAGATTCCAATAGAGAATTCCAGTAAGATAACTTTTGTCATTTCAAAACTCAATCCAACAACGGGACAATTTTGCTGTTACACTCGATATATATATATATATATATATATATATATATATATATATATATGTGTGTGTGTGTGCATATGTGTGTGTTGTGTTGTGTGTGTGTGTGTGTGTGTGTGACGTCACGAGCTGCGACGCGATTTTCGCTTCCGCGTCTCGTTACTTGGAAATATTCATGCAGCAAGGGTGGACTATCATTGTTGTTTCGTCCGTGTGTTGTTTGATTTATTGAAATTGTCATCTTTGATAATGGGTTGTGTAAGCCGAAAGCCGAAAGCTTAGATTGAATTTAAACATGTATCAATATGGTGATTTCCTTTCGTCTTTCAACGATAATGTTATTAAGCTTATCAGACAATATGAAAGGAACTTACTTAAAATAAATAGACAAAACTTGTCTATATTATTTAATGAAACATGCATTAATGAAAAATTGCTGCCTAAATGTACACAATAAATTATATATATATATATATATATATATAAGGAGGTTTTAAGGACCGTGGAAACACCTCTTAATTACTGGTGTTCCCAGGTCCACTCTGACTCAAGTTGCTGACACCTATCAGGGTCCCAGGTACAGGCAAATAGTTAATTCCCCAAAAGGGGTCAAAACACTATGAAAGTGTAAAAATAGGTTTTAATACCAGCAATGTTTTTGGGAAAAATTACCAACCGTACATTTTTGAAAAAGAAAAAAAAAACACAAAGCAAAACAAACCAATATATACTGAGATAGATAGATAGATTGATAGATATGAAAAGACCAAGCAAGACAGATAGACATGGAGAGACCAAAGATAGATAAAAAATATTACCAACAATAAAAATTTTGTCGTCATTAAATAACCCATTGAGGTTGATATGCCATAAAACAAAACAAAAAAAAAACAAAAACAAAAAAAACAAAAACAAACAAAACTTACAAGAGTTGTTTTATCTAGTTAATTAATGTTTTTAAAAATGCCATATACTACCCCAGTGCATTTAGTTTAAATCTAACACACACACACACACACACACACACACACACACACACACACACATATATATATATATATATATATATATATATATATATATATATATATATATATTAGAATTAGAATTGCGACACCATTAGTTAATGATCATTTTCATCTGCGAATTTTTATATTTAAAATTTATAGGATTCTTCAAACTGTCGATGGTGGGATTTTATTAAAAATTAAGATTTCCTTCTTATTATCCATTTCTATGATATGGGTAATTTAATACATCATTAATTTTGAATTATCGCTCTTTCGTTTCATTAAGTTTACTTCTTATTGTTTTATATGATTTCTATAATTAAGATTGTTTGCATTCATATCTGGGCGTTTTTTGTGGAACCAAACTTCACTCGGATTATTACTATTAAATAGGTCAGCCTCTGGTTCTTACCTGTTCCTGTCCACTTCCCCTTTGACGAACACGATACCATATCTTAAATTACCTCCCCTTACTACCTCTCCATCCCCTCTCTTTTCCCCCTCTGACCATCACTTATATTACACTAGTTCCAGTCTCTCCTTGCTAACTCCCCACCCTGGTTATTTCCTTTACTTCCTCTCTCTTTCTGTCTTTCCCTTTCTAGCCATTTTTATTTCCCTAGTCTACCCCCATTGACAGTGTGAAGAATCCTGTGAATTTAAAATTTAAAATACGCGGGTGAAAATGATCATTAACTAATGGTGTCGTAATTCCATCTGTATGAAATATTTTGCTCTGTTTAGAAAATAAACATTGTGCGCTTTTTGGTGAGTCAGTTTTAACATTTAATATTTAATGTTTCAAATTTCTTATTGTGTTAATAGGATTCACTTGGATTATACCAACGTATTACTCTCTCTCTCTCTCTCTCTCTATATATATATATATATATATATATATATATATATATATATATAATTCTCAAAATGTGTGTGTATGTATGTGTGTGTGTGATCAGATGTTGTTTATACATTTCTACAGTTTTCATCCGATGAATTTTTTATTGTTTTTTTATTGATTTTTCATTGCCGGTTTTGAGACAAAATTGTTGGCGACAATGGCTCTCCACTACATCATTTATAATCCTCAGCAACGTTTTACTATTTACTATCTGTTCTTAGATATATATCTTTCATAAAAATTTAATAAAAATAAATAATTTAAATTATTACAATAATATTATTTATTATTATACAGTTCCCTTTTCAGAGCCCCCCATTCAAATTGTTAAAATTTGGGGATGTGCCTGAGTTGGGGATGTGCCTGAGTTGGGGATGTGCCTCAGTTGCAACTAATTGTTGTAACTAATATTGATTTTCGAGTGGGCTAACTTTAAAATTAAACTGCTCCAATTGAAAGGCAAAAATTCCTAATAATGAAAGACCCTGTCAAAGACATACTGGTTATATATGTTAGTATATATATATATATATATATATATATATATATATATATAACCCCAACTTTAAAGCATTAAATAGTCATTATAACCTTAATGCGTTGTCAAGATTTTTGAATTCTCGTATACTTGTATTTTGATTGGTCATTCCAACTTATGTAACAGCGTTTCCCCTTGCAAGGGGTGGATAATTAATTTGAACCTTTTAAAACCCTTTATTCTACATTTAACATCATCATTTGATAAGACACCAGAGGTGTTGAAACAAAATGGCTATTTTTGTAGTGATTTTATAACATATTTATGTTATAATTTTCAAATAAATAATTATATGTGCTCTACTCTGTATTGAGCGCTCTTTTAAAAATAGTAATTGTTGGTTATCGGAATTTACTCCGTATACACCAATTATATTGGGTATATATATATATATATATATATATATATATATATATATATAAATATATATATAAATATACTCTAAGGTGTGCTATATTTATGGGATAAAGTGCTCAATATCAGAGATAGAGCGAGTGTAAATATAAAAAGTGAACATTGAAGGCTACCTGCGTCTAGCATGAAACAGACTGTTGCCTCTAAGTTTTGACTTCAATGTTCACTTATATATATATATATATATATATATATATATATATATATATATATATGGGATAACGATATATACATATTTTATATATTAAGAAATATTGTAGGAAATATGACATAGTGGAAAAAAGTTTTCGTGTTACACGTTTCTTTCTTTAGGATTTAATCGGACTAAGTTTAAAATGTCCGATAAGGTCCTAAAGGACGAAACACGTTACACGAAAACTTTTCACTTTTGTTATTTCCTTATATATATATATATATATATATATATATATATATATATATATATATATATATATATATATATATATATATATGACTTTTAGTATATCAGTATAAAATATATTTTTTATGAATCAGTTTCTTTTTATGCACTTACGTATGTAGCTAGCGACTTCACCCTGCTTATCTATCTCAAGCTACATTAGTAACCTAGGAAAGCATATGAAGAAAGGACTTCTTACAATGACTGATTTGATAGGAAAGACGAAGTCGCTTCCATTTGATGATTATTAAATAACGAAGGGAAAGGCAAAGGATTTATTTCCTCGCAAGGGAAATCATTCAAAGAGAGGCAATGTAAGAAAAGTTAAACCGATTCAACGGGGGTCACCCTTCTGCAATGTGACGTGGCGCACCTTGACATTCTTTCGATAAATGAAACAAAAAAAAAGGAAAAAAAAGCATATAAAGAAAGCCAAAAATTTCATCCTACGATTTTCACGTTAAAGTTAAAAACTAGCTGCTTTTATATTCACTATTCCAATTTTTTTTAGTCTCTATCGATGACATGACGGCTAAACGAATGCTAGTTAATAAAATTGTCTGAACGAACTTTTCCTTGTAGAGTGTGGTCCGAAAGTCTTGTCACCCTTACATAATTTTCTATTTCAAATGGCTGACACGAGCACACTTACACGAAAATGATGGAGTTAATACAGACCTTCTCGATGTGTGACACTGTAGATCTTTTTTTTTTTCAAGATCGAAATGTACACCACTTCTCTTCCTCTAATATGTGCTGTGTCTCTTCAGGATGTAGACAGTCACAGCTTTCCACAACTTCCTGTTCTTTGTAGCTCTTAGAAGTGTTTACTTTTCATTGTAGAGTATGGACCGAAAGTCTTGTCACTCTGTATGAAATTTTCTTTGCTTCAGTTCTCTTCATCTATGAGTAAATTGCCCAGCATTTAATTACTGACCATTTTGGAGATATTTTTCTATAATGGGAAGTTTAGATAATGTACAGGGTGGCCCGAAAGTCTTGTCATCCTTACAGATGGCTGACATGAAAATGATGCTATTCATACAGACCTTCTCGATGTATGACAGCGTCAATGAAAGTGAATATGTTGAATCCAGTGTCTTATATTACTGTATTACTTGTTCTCATTACTTTTTGGTAAAAGGTGACAAGACTTTCGGACCACCCTGTAGTAAGAAGACAAAATTTTCTAAGAGCTACAAAGGGCAATAAACTGTGGAGAACTATTATCGTCTACTCACTGAAGGGACATAGCATATATATATATATATATATATATATATATATATAAACATCCGTACTGATGGGATTATTAACATAATGTTAATTGATTGTGGTCACAGCATTTAATCCAGTACATTTGCTTTAGGAAAGTTGGCTCCCTGTGCCGCGCCAGGAAATTTTTCTCCCCGGAATCGATACTTCAAATATACAAATCAACCATTCGCCCTTACATGGAGTATTGCTGCCATATATGGTCTGGAGCCCCTTCTCTTTATCTCGGGGTTCTTGATAAGATCCAGAGACGGATATGCAATATACTTGGCCCTGATCTGGCATCTCGTCTACAGTCGCTCTCTCACAGACGTGTCGTCGCCTATCTTTTTTTTTTTTTTACAAATACTTTCATGGTAATTTCTCCGATGAGCTGTTTTCGCTGGTTCCCAGACTTCATAAATTCAAGCGCCCTACGAGGCTTGCATCCCGCTCTCACCCTTCCACTGTTGAAACTGTTAAATGTAGCCGTCTCTTCTACTCCAATAGCTTCATATCTCGCACCTCTCGCCTGTGGAACTCCCTTCCCTACTCCTGTTTTCCCGATAGCTATAATCTCAACTATTCAAATGTCAATCGACATCTCCAGTTGCCTTGATCTATCCACTATCCTTCTCCTCATCCTTTCCTCTATCACTCCTATCTGCTCTCGCTTCAAATCCTCTGTACCCCCTTGCGTCTTAGTGGCTTCCCCCCTTGCTTGGGGTGAAATGCTTAAAAAAAATATTGTATTACTTGTTCTTCTGTTGTTCTCATTACTTTTTGGTAGAGGGTGACAAGACTTTCCGACAACCATGTAGATTATTTTTTTCGAGATCGAAATCTACACCACTTCTCTTCCTCTAATATCTGCCGTGTACCTTCAGGACGTAGATGATCATGGCTCTCCACAACTTCCTGTGCTTTATAACTTTTAGAAGTGAGGACCGAAAGTCTTGTCATTCCTACATAATATAATTTTCTATTTCAGATGGCTGACACAAAAAAAATGGCGTTCATACAAACCTCGATGTGTGACAGCGTTAATAAAAATTGAATAAATTAAATCCAAGTGTATGGTCTTTGTATTACTGTATTTACTTGTTCTATTGTTCACATTAATTTTTTGGTAGAGGGTGACAAGACTTTCCGACAACCATGTAGATTATTTTTTTCGAGATCGAAATGTACACCACTTCTCATCCTCTAATATGTGCCGTGTCCCTTCAGGACGTGGACAGTTATGGCTCTCCACAACTACCTGTATCTCTTAAGAGTGTTTGTCTTTTTACTATCTTTTCTATTCATTGTTTTGTCACCCATTTACACAATCTTGTTGGGTTATAGCATCCATTTGTAGAACTACAGCGTGTCAATAAAGTCTCTTTACAATTTAAAAATATATTGCAAAGGCAATTGATTAGCTATCTGAATCATATTTGTTTTATTTACTCAGTAGTGTTCAAAGTTTTAATCCCGTTTCATTTGTGCATTTCAAGTATCCTGTTAATGAGGTACAGAGAAAAGAACCACTAATATTTCCAGACTGTTGGATTAGAAGGGATGGTCCAATTCCCTCGTCAACTCGCTCACCAGATATCACTCCTCTGGACTTCTTTATATGGTGTTATGTTAAAGATATTGTATATCGAACACTATCTTCTGTAGGAATTCCTGTAGTTTTCTCTCTTTGTCTGATATCAGGCTCTGTCTTTGGATAGAGATTCGGATGAGAAAAACAGACAAGTTGGAGTCAGGCAGTTGACCTGTTTGGCTTCTTACTGACAATGCCTCTGACGTCGGGCCAAGGATGACTCAGAGACTCGGCCGAGAAAAACAGGCCTGTTGTGTACTCGATTCCGTTTTTGCGGGGGCTGGGTAAATATTGATCAGTGGCCCGGGTGGAAACGCTCGGGTTCCCCACAGTAAACTTGAGCTTGTGTTACATCTAGTCCGTACCCGGGCGATCGGTGAATACCAATCCGCTGCAGTCAGTCCTTGATGGCAAATATATAGGTTATAATGAGTAATATATATATATATATATATATATATATATATATATATATATATATATATATATTACTCATTATACCTATATATATATATATATATATATATATATAGGTACGATGGGTGAATGAATTGTCGCCATATTATATTTTTACTTTCGCGCATGCGCGTTGTTTGTTTCTGATTTTGTCGATTGCACCGTATAGTAAGGTCAGTTGGGCACCGTTTCTGAGCAAAAGAGCGCCATGACGCAATTTACTCCGCCAGAAATTTGTTAAGCGGGCCTGCTGTACTGCTTGGTATTCTCACCAGAAGCTCCACTACAAAATTTTCAGAGTGTCTGGGTGTCAATCTGAGAACATTGCAGAGAATTCGGAAAAAGTTGGATGAATCTAATGGTGATTACGAAGGTACGTCAGTTCAGAAAACTCATTTTGATAAGAAAACGAACTCCTGAATTTGTTGTTTAGGGACTCATACTCAACATGGAGGCCTACATCAAGTGCCTTTAGGAGTTAGTGCTGCCCAGGGTCAAGAGTGTGGCTGCTGGAAACCATATGTTTGGCTACAGAACTCTGCAACATGCCACACCAACAGGAGAACACAGACTTGACTGTTAGACATTTTCTCCGACCAAATCACCCCTTGCATCTGACCACCTAAATGCGCGGACTGCAGCCCCTTGATTATTATGTGGAGGTCGCAGTTAAGCGAGAGACCAACAAAACTCCTTGTAACACCTAAGATAGACTGAAGACCAGGATTATGGTAGCATTCATCACCTGAAACAAGGAGACTGACCAGACGAGATGCAGGAGATTCAGAAGTCGTCTGGAGGCCGTGGGTGAAGCCAATGGTGATTTTATTGAATAAATTTACTCTTCAGTATTTGAAGATATATTTGTAAAATTTTGGTAAATATATCTGTTAAAATGAGTTGTCAGTGTTATTTTCAATTTGGCGTTATTTAGACGACAATTTATCCATCGCACCCTGTATGTTAAAATGAGATGTCAGTGTTATTTTCATTCTTGCGTCAATTAGACAACAATTTATCCATCGCACTCTGTATATCTGTTAAAATGAGATGCCAGTGTTATTTTCGTTTTGGCGGCATTTAGGCGACAATTTATCCATCGCACCCTGTATATCTGTTAAAATGAGGTCAGTTATTTTAATTTTTACGTCATTTAGACGACAATTTATCCATCGCAGCCTGCATATCTGTTAAAATGAGATGTCAGTGTTAATTTTCTTTACGTCATTTAGACGACAATTTATCCATCGTACCCTGTTTATCTGTTAAAATGAGGTCAGTGTTATTTTATTTTTCACGTCATTTAGACGACAATTTACCCAACGCCCCCTGCATATCTGTTAAAATGAAATGTCAGTATTATTTTAATTTTTACGTCATTTAGACGTCATTTTATCCAGCGCACCCTGTATATCTGTTAAAATGAGATGTCAGAGTTATTTTCATTTTTACGGCATTTAGACGACAATTTATCCATCGCACCCTGTATATATCGACAAAAGAAGAGTTTAACGAATGTTCTTAGCTGATGAATAAATAAACCCCTGAGCTGTGTACGCGTTTCTACCCGAAGATAAATTTGATATGATTTATCAGTTCGGCATTTGCGATAATATGATATTTCCAGGAACTTAAATGCTCAAAAATTGATGGAGATATGTTCAACGCGCTTCGGTAATAACAGACTAAGCCCTTTCAGTAATTCCCATCATTGTTAAAGCGTATAAACTGATAAGGTCGGGATGATGTGGAAGATGCAATCTTGTGATGTTAAATATGCCTATCGTAGATTTGATAACAACAAGGAGAGATGTACCAAAAAGAAAAGAAAAGAAAACTATATATTCTTTATGCTCCATTTACATTCTCCGGAATATAAAACATGGCCAAAAGCAAGCACATCACATCTGAAATGGTAGAAAACCAATGGGAAACGATAAAAAAAAAAAGATTAAACGTAAAATCTTTTATGAATGAGAAACGAAAAGTGATTTTCGGTCTATATGTCTGAGATGAGGTATTTTAATTATTTACACCATCTGCATTGTTCGTTCTCTTGTCCTCATCTTTGTTGGCTTATTCAAGACGTTTCGGCCGATGTATAGTCCGGGCTTCGTCAGGATCTCCCTATAATTCTCCAATGTAGTATTGTAATTATTTACACCATTTACATTGTTCGTTCTCTTGTCCTCATTTTGTTGCCTTATTCACGACGTTTAGGCTGATGTATGCTCCGGCCTTCTTCAGGTGATTGAACGCATAGCCCATTGGTTCAAAGTGTAGGGTGAATCCAGTGACTTGACCCAA
>CAHIKZ030005489.1:1070000-1112500 GCA_903632075.3 Acanthosepion pharaonis | reverse complement strand
TGCAACTGTTTTCTAAGCAGTCATTATAGGACCATCTAATTATAGAGTCATCTAATTATAGGGTCATCTAATTATAGGGTCATCTAATTTCTACGCAACAGGTGTATATTTAAACAAATATTTCAGTGTGTCACTAATCATTCTAATATAAATGTTCGTCCATGTTTCTTTGTTAGAGCCTCTTTTTGACTTTACTTTTTAAAACCTTTGTTTTATCGTTAATTTTTTTTTTAAGAGATCTTTTTGTTTCTTTATCTTCTCACGGTCTTTTTGCTGCTACTGTTTCCAACTGAAACGATTCTCTTAACGAATAGTTTCACACTCACAGTTCAATATTCTCGCACAAATCAAATATCAAATGTTAGACCGATAGATTTTTCTTCGAAGATTGGAAAGTTTCGGCCAAATCGGTGCCATAACTACATCACACTTGCAAAGACGAGGCTTCGCTCTCAAATCGAATAAATTAACTGCCCTCTTTGGACGTCATCTTTGCTACGTTTATCTGTAATACTTGGCGCTCTGCTCTGAGATAAATTATTTACCAACAATAGCAAAGCAGGGTTTCATTATTTTTGTTTTTGCTTCTTGCAATTGTGTTTGTACAAGGAACCTGATTCCGTTTCTTGCCGTTCTTCAAGAGAATTTCTTTCACGTTCTTATCGAACGATTGACTTGTTTTTTCTGTTTCTTCTTTACGCCAAGATTCTTCTATTTAGAACCGTGTTCTTTCTTTGAAGCTGTTAATCAGCAAACCATTTTTTCTTCTGTCGTATATTAGCTTTCTTTTCTTATGATTTTATCTCTTCTTTTTTTCATATATTTCTTACATATTTGCTATTTTTGTTTTACTTGCTCTTCTTCTAATCTTTCATCATATTTTTTCTTTCAATTTCATTTCTCTTTTGCTTTTTTTTATTACATTCTGTAACTCTTTTCTTCTTATTTTTTTGTTTTCATTTTCTTTTCCTTATTTCGATTATTTTTTTCATTCCTACTGTTCTCATTTGTTTTGATGCTTTGGTCTTGTTTCTTCTTCTTTTTCTCCTTTTTCATTTTCGTATTTTCTTCTTCTTCTTCTTCTTCTTCTTCTTCTTCTTCTTCTATTTCTTCTTCTTTTTCTTCTATTTCTTCATTTTCTGTTTCTTATTTTTCTTCTTCATTTTTCTTCCTCTTCTTCATTTTTTCTGTTCTTTTTCTTTTTCTTCTTTTATTTCTTCTTCACTTTCCTTCTTTTTATTCTTTTCCTCCTTTCTTTTCGTTTTTTTGCTCTCGTATATTTATTTTTTCCGTCCATTATTTTCCATCTTCTTCTCTTTGTTACATACATCTTGTTCTTTTAGATTTTCTGTTTTTTTCTTTTTCATCTTCTCTATTTTTATTTTCATTTTTATCATACACACTCCCACATATATATATATATATATATATATATATATATATATATATATATATATGGAAGAAATATAGTCTTAAGATGTGCTATATTTATGGGATAAAGTGCTCAATATCAGAGAGAGAGAGGGAGAGAGAGATAGAGAGAGAGAGAGAGAGAGAGAGGGGTGTAAATATAAAAGTGAACATAGAAGTCAACACTTAGAGGCGACAGTCTGTTTTATGCTAGATGCAATCGTCGGGCCACGAGTGCTGTTATTTTCTCGGCTATTTATATATACGGTCAGTGGTGCATTGTGGGTAGTAATTTGGTCATAATTTTGGTCAGGATAGGCGAAATAAAGTAAATAAAAACAAAATCAATTAACCCAAATAAATAAAGTAAATAAGAAACAAATTAAGAAACCATTATGACCGAGATATTAGTTACACTATAAAAATCAAGCCAAAAAATAGCTATAACTGTTAATATAACGATAAAAGAAAAATAAATTAATACGTTACTTAAAGATCGAAAAGTGTAAATAAAAATATACAGTATAATAAATAAATAATAAACAAAAGTAAAATAAATTAATCTAAATTCATCCAAATAAATAAATAAACCATAATATATTTTCCCAGTCTTCCCCATTCTCTTTCAATCTCTCTAACTCTGCTTTCTCAAGGCAATACCACCATGTTTTGGGGAGGATGAAACGAAAATATATATATATATATATATATATATATATATATATATATATATATATATAGAGAGAGAGAGAGAGAGAGAGAGAGAGAGAGAGAGAGAGCTCTACCTGGAATCTATGCTTTTGGAAAATATATATATATATATATATATATATATATATATATATAGAGAGAGAGAGAGAGAGAGAGAGAGAGAGAGAGAGAGAGAGAGAGGTCTACCTGGAATCTATGCTTTTGGAAAATTATATATATATATATATATATATATATATATATATATATATATAGAGAGAGAGAGAGAGAGAGAGACCACTAATATTATAAATCTCTCGCTCTCTCAATATATATATATATATATATATATATAGAGAGAGAGAGAGGGAGGAAGATTGATATTATTAGTGGTCCATATATATAAACTGAAATCGATTCTCCCCAAGAGATTCGACGTATGAGGGTCAAGCAGATCAGTTTCAGGAAACCGACAGCCCGACACCGGCACATGAGATTTGATTAAAGTGGTGAAGGTTTCGTGCAGGACCATCCACACTTTTTGATGGGCCGATTACAGAGACCTGGTGCACTAGATGTCACAAGGTTCCCAAACGACCCTCTGCAGGTTTTGAATTCAGAGTTGTCCTTCTCCTAGACCAGTTGCCATCCAAGGTTATAGAACCCAGTCTGTCCTTCTATTTTTTACCATAGCTGGAGGGAAAAGAAGAGGATTCACACCTTTCCCAAGGGTATTAGCACGTAATGGATTAAACCTGGATTCGAACTCGAATATATATATATATATATATATATATATATATATATATATATATATATATATATATATATATATTCGAGTTCGAATCCAGGGACTCTTCCGATTTCATGCTTCCTGATAACTACAAAAACTTAGACACTTTTTGTCTTCTTGAACCTGGTTCTATTTTTTTTGTTCCGAATCCTTCCCATTATCTGTATTCTCATTTATCTTTTCACCCCTTGTGACCCCCCCCAACTTCATCTTAGTGGCATTATCGCCTTGCTTTTCACACAGGACGATATTCATTTCGAAATCTTGCTTCCTTGTTCAGCGGACCCGAAGAGGCTCGGCTTCGTAAATGTTCTTCAAAAAAACTTTTACGAATTACTTAGTAATTACGTCTCTTTTCTCCAAACTCAACGAATCTATTCTCTACCATTTCAAAGATCTTTTTTTTTCCCCTGAACAATTATGTTCCTTGAACGGTTCTTTCTTAATAGACACACTTTCTCAGGATTCAACGACGTCTAGTTTTTTCCAGTATCCTTTCTTTTATTTTCTTTTTTTTTTTTTTTCATGTGTTTATAGTTTCGAAGTTTAGCACAATCTTTCCGGTCTCCGGGTTAAAGCGCCTTCATCTTTGCTGGCTCTGAGTAAAACATTCTTTACTTCCAATAATCGTTGATACTCTATAAATTCAATCAGGTCGCAGGCCTGTTTCTTGGAATGTAAGCATATCGCGTTCTAAGTGATTACTTTGTTGTGGACACAAAACACACAAGCGGAAATATTTAGGAAGCCAGCAACTGGACACTTCCGCATCATATAAACCTCTTCCGCTGTATTTCTGTATGTGATTATCTGTCCGGATCATAGCCAATAAGAAATTATCTATCTATCTATCTATCTATCTATCTATCTATCTATCTATCTATCTATTGATTTTTGTTTCTATCTATCTATCTATCTATCTATCTATCTATCTATCTATCTATTGATGTTTGTTCCTATCTATCTATCTATCTATCTATCTATCTATCTATCTATCTATTGATGTTTGTTCCTATCTATCTATCTATCTATCTATTAATGTTTGTTCCTATCTATCTATCTATCTATCTATCTATCTATCTATCTATCTATCTATCTATCTATTAATGTTTGTTCCTATCTATCTATCTATCTATCTATCTATCTATCTATCTATCTATCTATCTATCTATGTTTGTTCCTATCTATCTATCTATCTATCTATTGATGTTTGTTCCTATCTATCTATCTATCTATCTATCTATCTATCTATCTATCTATCTATCTATCTATATATCTATCTCAGTCTGTTCATATCTCTCTTTCTACATAAGTTTATTCGTATCTATCTATCTATCTATCTATCTATCTATCTATCTCAGTCTGTTTATATCTATCAACATAAGTTTATTCATCTCTCTCACTCTCTCTCTCTCTCTCTCTATCTATCTAGCTAGCTAGCTAGCTATCTATGTCTTGTTTGTGTGTGTGTGAGAGAGAGAGATAGACGACAGAAAGATAGAGATATATAGAGAGAGACAGCGTGTGTGTGTGTATAGATTTCGGCGAACAGGGATAAACCTGCCCGGCAATATGACGTAGTGTCAAAAAATGTTTTTTTCCTTTGACACTGCTATTATTTCAACTACCTTCACTCTTCGTAAATGTTTATTGTTATAAGAAGTGATGTTTAACATTGAAATAAAACCTAAACAAAGGATTAAAGTGAAATTATACATTTCCTTTTTTCTTGACAACTGACAACAAACATCAAAAACACTATTTATTTAATATATTATTAGAATGATTGGCAAAACAATTGCCAATTGATTCAAACTTTATAAAATGGTAAATAATAAGGATTTATTCATAGTTGGTTCACATATTTTAATAATTTAGTAATTTTTTTATAAATTTATGAATAAAGAATCGTGTTCACATTTATTTCTTTATAATTTAGTAAATGATAAATATTGCATTGCTTAAGTTCTAATTGTATTAGTTTTCAGAACGTTGTAAATTTAAAATTATTTTTGTAAATAATCTCTTCTCTCAGCAGTTGTGGATTAAATAACAGGAGAGACTTGGTCCTATGGCTTTTTTATAACGCTAACCTACTGCGGGAATTCCTCTGTCAAATCAATCAGGAATCATAAAAATACATGATCGCCTAAACGTGCATCCCGCATAGGTCTTATGGTTTGGCTTGATTTGTTTTGCTTTACGGTATATCAACCTCAGTGGGTTATTAATGCCGACAAGATTTTTATTGTTGGTAATAGTTTTTATCTATCTATCTATCTATCTATCTATCTATCTATCTATCTATCTATCTATCTATCTCAGTATATATCGGTTTGATTTGGTTTCTTTTACAGCATATCAACTTCAATAGGTTATTTAATGCCGACAAATTTTCATTACTGGTAATATTTGTCATCTATCTATCTATCTATCTATCTATCTATCTATCTATCTATCTATCTATCTATCTATCTATCTCATTATATATATCGGTTTGATTTGTTTTGCTTTACGGCATATCAACGTAAATGGGTTATTTAATGCCGACAATATTTTTATTGCTGGCAATATTTTTTTTCCAAAAAGTATTGCTGGTAATATTTTTTCTTCAAAAATTTATTACTGGTAATTTTTTTTTAAAAATGTATACCTGTTTCTGCTGTTGGTAATATTTTTTAAATAATTAAAATAATGTTTTTTAAAAATAATTTTTTCCTTCAAAAATTTATTGCTGGTAATAATTTTTTTATAAAGTATTTCTAGTATTAAGACCTATTTTTACACTTTCATAGTGTTTTGACCCCAGTTTGGGGGTTAACTATTTGCCCACAGTTGGGACTCCAACAGGTACCACCACCCCGGGCCAGTGGCCTTGCTGTTGGGCGCAAGTTTAGCGTTTTACCCAGGATGCGGATGTTGTTCATAGTCATACCAAAGATGGGCTGTTGTATATGTGACCTGTATATATTAAGTTTCTCGGCGAATAGACAATTAGGGTCTCACGTCTCTCTGATAAAAGATTTATAGATTTCAATATGTACTCAGTGTTTGTTCAGTTGGCATCCCAAACAAGATGCAAAGACGTCTGTAATATTATTAATAGGCGGATGGCTCAATATAAGTAATAAATTCAGGACAGAAGCCAACGAAAATGGGATTAAAAAAGAAAGATTAAGGAGAAGAGCGTGAATTCATTTGTAATAAGCAGGCGACAAAAAAATTTAAATACTTTGAAGTTCTGAAAAATGACGCTACACTAAACAAATAAAGAAATCTGTAAAAAAAAACAAAAAACTTACGAATTTATTAAACACAGCGGCAGATAATACGCATTTTCTTGTCAGCTGCAAACAAAATTTAAAAAAAAAAGTCTAACACCTATCTCTATATCATGTTTAACGTTCCTGTATTTACTTCAAATTTCAGCGTCCGCTTCCCTTCATGCGCATGCGTAATCACATTAACCTAAACATCACTTTAATCTGATCATGTCCTAAAGGACGAAATGCATTGTACTAAAATTTTCCCTACTTTCTTCTTCTTCTTCTTCTTCGTCGTCGTCTTCTTTTTCTTCCTCACCTCCTCCTCCTCTTCTTCCTTCTTCTTCTTCATCTTCTTCTTCTTCTTCTTCTTCTTTTCTTCTTCTTCTTCCTCCTCCTCCTCCTTCTTCTTCCTTTTTCTTCCTCCCCTCCTCTTCTTCTTCCTCCTCCTCTTTTTTGTTGTTGTTGTTCTTATTATTATTCCTCCTCCTCCTTCTTCTTCACCTCCCCCTCCTTCACCCCCTCCTCCCCCTTCTTATTCTTCTTCTTTAGGACGTAGACGATTATGGTTCTCCGCAATTTCCTTTTTTGCTTTACAGCTCTTAACAAATTTAGTCTTTTGTTACCCCCCCCGTTCCGCTATTCATTTACTCAAGCTTGCTAGGCACGTGTATTCATGTTTTCCTCTGTCCCTTTTGCCACCAGTCTGTCCTGTGAGTATCAAATTTCCCAAGCCCTCTTTCCCTAGTACGTGCCCTAGAAATTTCAACTGTCTCTTCCTGATGTTATGTGTCCTTTTTGTCTCCATTTTTTCTGAAATGCCTTCATTGCTCACATACTCAGTCCATGGTATTCTCAGCATCCTTTTGTAGAACCACATTTCTTTTGCTTTAAGTCTTTTTTTCATCTGTAAGGAGGTTGCCTAGAAGTCTCTGCCATATTAGAGCTCTTGTAAGCCTTCCTTTGCTATCCCAGTTCGCCTGTCAGTGTCATACTTTCCGTAATGTGTTAAAACATTTCCCAAGGATTTAACTTGTTGTACTTGTTTCATTTTGGTATGTCCAGTTGATAATTTGCATATTGGGATCTTTCTTTTGTTGCAAGACAGGCATTCTGTTTTCTTGCAATTGTTGCTTCGTCCTTTCTTCTCGATTCCCTTCTGTATGAGTTCTTGTAGTTTCCTTTGTCTGCCTTCAACAGAGTGTTATCTGCATATCTTATGTTCTTAATATTGGGACAGCCAATAATGAATCTTGGTAGGAATTTTAATTTTCTCAGAATCATCTCACTATGTAGGTTGAATACGTCCAGTTAGAAGGCAAATCCTTGTCTTTTTACCCGTATAAAGTCGGTTTGCTGCTAGTGTTAATAAAGGTTTAGGATTATAGATATAATATATATCGTTTCCTCGTTTTATAATCGTGAGGCCAGCCTTGATTCAGTCTCATCTTTACATCTTCTCATCTTGTGCCAACTAGTGTTCTCTTTATTGTTTTATGTTGCTTGTATATAGAATATATCGCACTATTATTATTGCTTGAATTACCCAAAGGAGTATCCTCATTTTTATTGTAAGAAGTGAGATATTATGCAGCAGCTCAGTACGCTTTTTCTTTGTTTCTAACGAAAATTTCCTGTTTCTTAATACTTGCTTAGTTTATGGAAGGCATCTTTCTCTATTCCGATGTAAGAAATAAGATATTACGCAACTGTTCAGCACTCTTTTCTTTGTTTCTAACGAAAATTTCCTGTTTCTTGATACTTGCTTAGTTTATGGAAGGCATCTTTCTCTATTCCGATGTAAGAAATAACATATTACGCAACTGTTCAGCACTCTTTTCTTTGTTTCTAACGAAAATTTCCTGTTTCTTAAGACTTAGTTTCTGAAAGGCACCTTTTTCTATCTCGATGTAAGAAATAAAATATTATGCAGCAGCTCAGTACTCTTTTGCTTTGTTTCTAACGAAAATTTCCTGTTTCTTAATACTTGCTTAGTTTTTGGAAGGCACCTTATTCTATCCCGATGTAAGAAATAAGATAATACGCAGGAGTTCAGTATTCTTTTCTTTTTTTCTAATGAAATTTTCCTGATTCTTAATACTTTGCTTAGTTTCTTGAAGGCGTCTTTTGATATTCCAATGAGTGTTCGGATTTGCGTGTCACATTTTCAAATCACCCCCACCCCGTTAAAACTTTCACAGATATTTTAAATTTCTGTATTTGCCATATTTTGACATCTCTAATTCGTTGTTCGTATCTTGGGCTTTTGCCTTTGCGGACTGGAAATAAGAAATGCGGTGTTACAATTAATCTATGAACTATTCAGACTAGTATATATGGGTACGTGACCGCCTGGTTGTTCGCTTTCCGAGCAAGGGATCAGGTTTCGAATCTCACTATGGTCGATTTGTGAGAAAGGTGATTTCTTGATGTTATTGGTTTGGAAGAGGCGATTCCAGCGTGCAGCACTTTTGGAAAGTGTCTGAACTGGGTAGACGGAACTATTTTTGCAAGCACAGAGCCACAAGTCATCGTGACCGAGAGTTTGAGCGTACTGGCCTTGTTCAGACTGTTGTTCACGCCAGAGAATCCGCTCTCTCCCAGACTGTAACTAAGGTCGGTTTAGCATAGTTGCAGTATAAACTACAGGTAGACTCTGTGGGTATTGCACAAAGACAAATGTGCCTGAGAAGCCGTCTGCAACAGGGATGGACTAGCCGCCCTAGTAGACTTGTATACGAGAGGCTATTATTATTATTATTATTATTATTCAGACCTGTATCCTTATCTCTGTCTGAATTTCTGGGATTAGGAGTTACATGATTTACATTCGGTATATTGCGCTCATCTTTGTTTCTAATATCACAACGTTTAGTCCAGTGTGCTCCCTGGGTTTCATAAGGTGCTTGTCGATTTGGACAAGCTTCAGGTAATTTCTAACTGAAACCTTTATTTAACATCCCGTGTTTGACGATAAACTTCATCCGGCAGCGATGCCTCTTATCGAGGGAGATTTGAAGTTTTGAGAAGCATGAACCCATTTATTAATTACTGTTGTTCCCAGGCGAACCCTGACCCAGGGTGGTAGCTTCTGTTAGGGACCCATCTATGGGCAAATAGTACACGTCCAAACTAAAATAAGAAAAAATAGGAAAGTATAAAATATACATTGATATAATAAAAATATCAGTAATAACTTTCTATGGTAAAATTGAAGACATTGTATAGATTGTGAAAAAAAAAAAAAACCCAAAACTAAAAACAACAAAAAATAGAATTTGCTGGCATGGTGGAGTAATGGAGAGGGGTTCGGATTGAGGAATCGGAGAGCCGAGTTCGAATTCCAGTCTAATCAATTACATTCACTTACGTGCTAATACCATTGAGGAAAGTATGACTTCCCCTCTTCTCCCCCCAGCTATGGGTAAATAGCAGAACAGACCGAGTTCTATAGCCTTGGATGGCAACTGATCTACAGAAAGTAATGACAACCTCGTCAGTCATGTATCGAAAGATACATGATCGCCTAAGTGTGTATCACGCACGGCACATAGTAGACTGAGTTTTTGTGAAGCATGAACCCATATATTAATTACTGTTGTTCCCAGGCCAACCCTGACCCATCTTGTAAGGATAAACACAATCAACCAAAGAAAAACAAAAAAATCTTACAAGATCAAAGGTGGAGTGAAAATGTGTTTCTTCTTACGAGATGAGAATGATAGTCAGCAATAAATTTTGAATTATCAATTTTTTTTTGAAAATAGATGCTTTCTTATTTTGAAAATAGATTCTTTATTATTTTACAAATAGATGCTTTAATAGTCCGAAAATAGATGTTTCATTATTTTGAAAATAGATGCTTTGAAAAAAAAAAAAAAAATAGACGCTTAATTATTTTAAAAATATTTGCTTAATTATTTTGAAAATAGACGCTTTGTTTAAAAATAGATGCCTAATTATTTTTTTTAAAATAGATGCTTTATTATTTTGAAAATATTTGCTTAATTATTTTGAAAATTGATGCTTTATAGAAACAGGAAGCTATCCCTCAAGACCCTTACATATACACAGTTATCTCAATTGAATTCATCATGGGGAAAGTAATAACGCATTAAATAATTCATAAGGGTTGATATACCGCCAAAGAATGGCCAAACCCAACTTTATTTAATACTAGCAGCATGGCCCGGCGTTGCCCGTGCTTGATTCAAAAATCGTACGACTCGTACAGCAATCGCTATCACTTGACTTAAAATATTTTTGCACTTCCTTGCCTTTAAAGGAGTACCCTTGCCGTGCTGATGTTGCTACATGCCTTACTTCTTGCCTATCTCACACTGCGAATTTTTCTAAGCTCTATACTAAACATTAAATCTGTTACAAAAAGAACTAAACAAAATGAACACAAAACGATCAGCTTTAAAAAAGGACTCGTAACTGGAAAACCGAAAAAAAAAATGTTAACAACAAATACTTTTTTTTCACACCCAACCCAGTTCTGCGGAATCAGAATCAACGTTGAGTTTAAGCAAGCGAATGAGCCAATTGGAGTAAAGTGCCATGCAGATTTAAATTTTTCCCACTTGTGACGAATGCAGCTATGGATTTTTTTGCATGCTAGCATTCGTGTCAGTCAGCTGTTGGCTCTCACACTGGCCAGTAGAAAATGGCCGCAAACTACATGAAAACTGTCGTAGAAGCATGAAAAAATCGATTATTTCCACTATCGATGGGAGTTGGGAAATGCAAAGTCGGTCTTGGCCTTCCCGCTAACCTGGAGCATGTGCATGTACATTTTGGTGCAAATCCATCGAAAATTGCGGCCGTGCATTCGTTACACACACACACACACACACACATACACACGCACACACACATACACATACATCCTGCCTTTTATAGATAGAGATACGTGGATCGGTTGTTTCTTGCTACGCTCCACATGTCTACGGATATCACGTCCGACTCTTATTTGCTACTATCCTGTTTTTGCTCGACTTGTTTTCACTTTTAGTCTGCAACCAACAAATGCCTAATAGATTAAAGCGTTGTTTTTTGAATTTGGTAACATAATAATTGTGAGTTCAATCCCTGAGCCGGGTAGTGCTGTCTTAGACTCGTTGGAAACAGAGCCACAATAACTGAACAATACTAAATAAACAAATGATGAGGTATTCCTGGAACTGTACAGCAGAAACGAGACCAATCTATGCTCATAGGTAAAATAAAAAAAGTGTCCATTTCCAAAGGATACTTGAAGCGAAATGCACCCGAAGATGTTTGGAGAACTGAACAGGCGAAACATTGGTACAAGAACAGAAATTAGAACCGATTACACTGGTCAACACGATTTTTGGTGCCAAGAAACAAAACCTATCTTTTTAGCTAGTTTTATGGGGATGATTCCGAAAATGACATTAGTTTTTCATGGTTAGCTACCCTTTTGCTGTACTTAAATTGCTCATTTTTGGAAAAAAAGATCAAATTAATAAATAAGTACCCCTACGAGATCTCTAAAAAAAGAGCTTAGCATGATGAAAAAGACGCCAAACTTGATGAAAACAAAATTTTATCGTCTAAATGTTTATGTTATTATTAAGAAGAAAGATCAAAGTATTTTTGGGGTATTCTTTTACATTTTTAATCGTTTCTAGCACGTCCGAAATTTTCATTAAAAATCTTGTATTTTTTGAGTCACCAAAATTGAACATTTTTTTCCATTTTATAAAAAACTGGAAATCTCACTTTTGAAATTCTTTTAAATATCAATTATCATTTTTTCAAAACTTATTTTAAGAAAATCAGAAATTATAATGTTTATTTAAAATATTTTGAAACAAGCTTAAGTTAGCTTCTGCGCCGAAAAGATGTAATTTGAAAATAAAACAAAGCTGGTCATAAACTTTCGCGTCACTTGACATGTAATGAATGACATATTGACGGATTCCGTGAGGGTAATTTGTTCTACGGAAGGAGAAAAGTGAAATAATTTACATTTAAGTGAACAAATTATTTACCTCGTTATTTTTAAGGAAAACTTTTTTTGTACTTAGTTTTCACCTTTACGTTTACGGTGCTTTATGGAAAATATATTATAAAGAAATTAAAATAAGACTATTAAGAGTGAGATTAAATTTCATATTTCATAAGAAAGGTATCTAATTAATTTATAGGTACCTTTCTTATGAAATTTTATCAGAAGTGTACATAAAATACTATGATTTTATGTACATTTATTACATTTTACTGTGTTATTTGTATTTCCATTCATTTTATTATTAATCTTGATATTTAATTTATGGAAAAATGTCATAACTGAGATTAATATAAAAATAAGATCATATAAATTTCATCAGATGATACTGATACTTGTAGGTGCCTTTCTCAGTTGAAATTGAAAAATCAAATTAACTTCTCCATACGTGTTTCGCAAAAGTAAAGGTCTTAACAGCGGAGAACAATTCTTAACTCAAATAACGCAACTTAATTGTATTCTGGTTGGTCTTCCGTACGTTTTAATTACAGCCCGATTATAAAAACAAAATTACATTTCTTAATTACTGCGGATCTTCTGATTAGTCAAAATGATACAATTTACAACGCGCTAAAAAAAAAATCTATCTCATAAGGAGACTTAGGAAACCTGATACGGCTTTTAACTAATTTTATAATATTTTAAAAAAATAAATGTAAAAATCTATTATAATTAAGAAATAACAAATAATTGTATTAAAAATCCATTTTTCATCGAAAAAAATTTTGCTTTCAGAAAATATTGTCCATATTCATAAAAACAACTAAAAGCAAATAAAAGCATTTGAAATTAAATATTATCTTTGTTTTATTGAGTTTTGTATGTTACAATTCAGAGCTGATTTCCAGGGAGGTGGGGGGGTCCAATTAAAAACAAAAAATGATTTGCATTCCTCAAAGCTTTGTGCTTTCAACTATTGTAATCATTAAACTAGACTGGATCGAATTTCTAGCGTTTTCATAAAATTAGTTATGGGGTGGTAATAAATATAAAAAAAAATATTTCAGCCATGACTTTAATAAAAAAAAACACATATTTCTAATAATTTCGATCATTTGTGAATAGTTCCTGAAACTTTCATTGCAATCCGACAATTATTTATAGTTTTGCAAGATTTTCCAAATTAATGTGTGTCATACCAAAAAAAAAAAAAAAATAAAGTGCTAAAAATTGACTATGTTATTTACTAGTTCCAGTGATACAAAGAGAAACAAGGCTTTTTTAATCAAAATTTAGAATTTTCTAAAAAGAAGGAAAAAATTTAAAAAATAATAAAAAAAAAACTTTGGTTTTTTCCTCTTAATAATAACAAAAGTATTTAGACGATAAATAAATAATTGTTTTCGGCAAGGTTGGCGTCTCTTTCAGGAAGCTATGCTCTTTTTTTTAGCGATTTCGTGGAGGTACCTATAAGGTCGTAGAATCCTATCAATTTTAAGACAGGCCGAACAATTAATGCCAACTTCCTGAAATAAACTATTTTTACAAGAAACAAGTGTTTTTTGAGTCACAAATTTTAAAATAGAATTTTTCAAATTTATCGCCGAAATTTAAATTAACTGATAAACTTTATCAGTAATACAATTTAGTAAACCTGATAATTAGGGTGACATAAAAATTATGAAACCCTATAATTTCTGTTTGATAAACATAAATCTATCCCATCACTTTTATCCCTTCACTACAGAAGGAAACCAATCACATTGAGAGCATTTTGTTTTCCCAGTTGGAAAGAAACTCCAACTAAAGACACCCCAATTGAATGCACCTATTCCATTGTATATGATACTGCTGGAATATCAAAAAGAGACTTAAATAACATTGAACATGACAGACAATCAAGAAAGAGAAAATTTTTACCATAGTTCTTATGTTTACGAAGGTTTTATTTTTGCTGCTAGTTTATTAGATGATTTGACGAAAATACTTGTTAGTCTTGAAAATACTTGGTATATTCAATCGTGTTATTTTTAAAGACTTAAAGGTTCTGATTGTTATTGCAAAAATAGTATTTCTCAATAAGTAGACAAATATTTGTTGGTTTAAATACCAATTGAGAGGTTTTTAAGATTTTATTTTGACAACTATTGCCATATCATATATACAGAAAACATGAAAAAAATATTTTTTTTTCTCTCCAAAAATGAGGCATTTCTGTACAGCAAAAACGGTAGCTAAGAAAAAGTAAGGTCATTTTCAGATTCAGTACCTTGGAATTGGCTAAAAAAGATGCTGTCTCGACATCATTTACTGTTTTTTTTGTTGATCTGTGTTATCCGAGTAGAAAGAATATAAATAATGTCCTAACCTCATTTGTTTTGATCAGTTCAGTTAAGAGACACTTTAGTTGTCTATGTTTGTTTAAGTCTCAGTGATAAAGTGCTGTCATTATTTCATATATTATTACGAAGGATAGCTACATTTCTAAATACATTTCTGGGATGAGGGTTTATCATTGTTTACATTATGTCAGTCGGATTAATGCTCTGATATTTGTTATTATCCGAACGTCTCGGATTTTGTGTCCCCTGACCTTTTTAGACGTCTTTCGATTCGGTTAACCACCAGATAATTTCTACGGGAATAGAATTTTCTCGATTTTTTGTAACCCTGTAGGAATAAACCGTCTTAATATCTTTTTTTTATTGCTCTCTTATTGCTAGCACTGTCTACATATATTAAATAAAGCGTTCCATTTCTTTAAGGTTACCCGGATCATGAGATTCCTGAAGAAGACCGGAGTGTAAGACGGCAGAAACGTTCTGATCAATATCTTGCATATCTTGTAGAAACGCCACATTTACTTCAACCATAGCAAACTTTAACGTGACTAGGTCATGCTAGACTGACGGAGCCCAACCTTCTTGATATGTCCCGGAAAGGGATATATTTGAACGAAGTAGCTAAGTGGTTTTGGCTACTATAACCAAGTAGAATACGGTAGCAGTAATCGACTGGTACGCGTCGTAGTCGCAGGTAAGAAGTGTAGATCAATGGCGTAGTTCAATGGGCGTTGTTATAGACTTTGACACTGTCGAACCTACACGTCCGTCGGTATTTATGACGGACACCAGGTAATCATATTCCAGTGAGGGGGAACACAGGTGTATGCATTATATCACTTCTCCAGGTTGAGTTTGAATTCCGAGTTTTCCTTCAATTAGACAAATTGCTACCTTGGTGCCCAACCTCTCATACTTTTTAATCCATAGGAAAACGGATTCATGCCTTTTCGGAGGGAATTAGCGAAAAGTAAACGAATCGTTCCGAAATTGAACTCGGCACTCTTAATTCCCTTCGTTATCTATTACACCATCTACACATCCTCCGGAAAAGGTATTGATAAAAAAAGAATACTTAATTTATGGAAACCTACACACAAAGAAAAAAAATTGAGTCCTTTTCGGAATTAATATTTTTTATATAGACGATATTTTCTTTTATATATACAGACTAAACCAGTTGCCAAAATGTGAAAACAAAAAAATCACACGGAAACAAAAGACAGCATAATGTTTTTGAAAAGGTATTTCTTCGAAAGAGATGATAGTGAAAATATTTGACCTCTAAGAGGCGATTACCTTAATTACGGATGCTGGTGAACGTTCTGTATCTTGTATGTCATCAATGATGTATCTCTGAAGAAGGTTGGCAGTTGCTCAGTTTAAATACTTAAATATAGAAAAGGAAGCTCTGGCTGTCGTGCAGGCGACCTCTAGAAACACGTTAATTTTTAATTGGAACATTTTCTTATTTCCGTATAATCATAGAACTTTAAAGATTTATATTCAGTGCAAGAAAAGAATTATCCAAAGTCATGACATCGCTAATACTAAGATGGAAAATAAAATTGACCCTTTGACATTGAACATGTCCAAGTGTTGTACCCCAGGAAAGGTTACTGAATAGAATAATCAAACGAAAGTTGTTAATGAACAATAATACTTAGGATAAGAACAACACATATAAGATTCGCCAGCGGTCTGTAGAAGTAGTCAACTAATAGAAGTGAGTAAAGTAAATCAGTCAGATGTGGCACAAAACCGAATTTAATGTAGGATGTCTGAGCCCATAGGATCGGTCAAAAATTCCCCGGAGACCCCGTATAAAACGTAGTCGGGTAGCTGTTTTCCGAGACGAGACTCAGACCTTCGACGTAGCCTAGTCTAAGGATCCTCTCTGTCCACAGGTGGAGAATTTGACCTGCACAGCTGGAGACGAATCTCCAACTGCAGGATATCTACCAACCGCCCCACGCGGTCAGATGTAGCACAATGCCAAATTTAATGAGGGATATCTGAGCCCGTAGGATCGGTCAGAAATTCCCTGTAGACCTCGTATAAAACGTGGTCGCTAGCTGTTTCCCGAGACTAGATGAATCTCCAATTACAGTATCTACTGCTGTATTTATGTGAATGGGGACGTATCTATCATCGTCCATAGGTATGCTACAACACTAAGGAAATGAGTCCAATTACATAGGTGGATGGAACGTCAAGCCTGCGATTTTAGAATGAATCAAAAAAAGAATATAGAAGAAAATTGTGATCCAACAGAGAACGAAATAATCTGTAATGGCAATTTAGGGGAACTTCTGAAAGATCAGAGAAGCATCATGATAAAAAGCGTAAACGTCAATGTACATTGTAGAATAGCGGCCATGTAAAAAGATTAAAATCAGAAGCCTGATAGCCTGGATATACACATCCCGTGATGTGAATATCCTAATGTAGCGATATCAGTGTCAGCTGATATCATTTTACATGGAAAACCGTTGATTTGTCACAAAAATATTTCTGGGAACATATTTTATCGGTGACTATCAGCTAAGTGAAGTGGTCCTCACAAGGACTATGGCAAGCGGCTCGGACAAAGTAAGTCACTGCATGAAGATAAATTACTTTATTTAGACAAATATGACAAGACAAAGACCAATGATATCTAGAAGACAGTGGTCACTACCAACCAAAAGAGCAGAGAGACGGAGAGGACCCATTGAGAAAGACGCAAAAGGTATTACGGCCGTTAGAATGCTATTCTCCCTCTCATTTTACGTCTCTTCTCGGCTTCGCTCATAGCAGTAGGTTAGAACCAGAGAAAACGCTACAAATGTAAAAAAGAAAAAGAAAAACTTATGATGACGTAAATAGTTTCAAATATAGTAGGAGGTTATATAGAAATATGCATATATATATATATATATATATATATATATATATATATATATATATATATATTTCTCTCTTCTCTCTCTCTATATATATATTTCTCTCCCTCTCTCTATATATACATATACAGTTTTCTCTCTATATATATATATTTCTCTTTCTATATATATATATATTTCTCTCTTTATATATATATATATATATATATATATATATATATATATATATATATTTCTCTCTTTATATATATATATATTTCTCTCTTTTATATATATATATATATATATATATATACGCGTGTGGACAAGTAAATAATTATCCGCACTTTGGCAATAGTATGTTATGAAAGCAGATAATTTTTTACTTTCCCTCGCGTATATATATATATATATATATATATATGTGTGTGTGTGTGTGTGTGTGTGTGTGTGTGTATGTGTGTGTGTGTGTGAGATGTAATTTGAAATTTACAGATAGTCTTTATAATTATAGCACCGAATAACTCGTAAATCTCTAACAATAGCAATTATAAAAAATAAAAGGCACATCTAACTGCTTTCCTTCAACAAGAATAGTTCAAGACTGACCTTTTATCTTTTTCGTTTAATAATAATAATAATATTAATAATAATAAAATATAGTTTTGAAACTACTGAATGATATATATTCATAATCATTTCATATTTGTAAAATGAAAACGAATTTTGTAGAAATATATTTTGCTATGACCTTCCAGAATACCAGTACATGTCGGCTGCAACAATCATTCTGTTAAATACAAAATGGTGGATTCGATTTAGTTTCCGTTTGAACCCAAGAAGAATCTTGCAACAGGATATTTATTGGATGAAAGCTTACAAAATTCCGGAACGCCTTGTCTATTAAGAATTGCCTGTTGTTTATCTTTCTTTCTTTTTGTTCTTGCCAACGAGACATGATCATCTGTCAGTCCGATATATGGCGGCAAATGGACTTCCGGTAAAAAAAAAATTGGTGAAATTTTTCCTTGAAAAGAACAAGCGTAAGCATGAAACAAATGTTTGGTGTTTGAAATCATAGAACTGTTTGTTTAAACGAGTGAAAAGATTATGTTTAGTTGAAGAACACACGGAACAATATTTTAAGGCTACGCTTTGAAAGAAACAGACGATAACAATTTTCTGGCTGTGCCGATTTTAAGACGAATGCTAGTAAGTTTGGTCATGCAGAATATCATTTTAAAGTTCGGTCTTTATTACGTACCTCGATGTTTTTAAATTTAAATTTACAATTTGATTTAATAATTTAATGATTTAAAAATAATTTAATGACTTAAAATTGATCAAATTTAAAATTTGTATATTTCATATAATAATTTAGAAAATTTCAATCCTTATTTTAAATAATTTTAAAATCGTAGGTTTCATAGTTAATGAAATTTTATTCTATAATTTTAAAGTTCTATCATTATCCTGTATCTTTATTTTTTCAATTTTAATTTTAAATTTCAAAATAATAATAATTTAATGATTTAAAAATAATTTAATGATTTAAATTTGATCAAATTTCAAATTTTAAATTAAAGAAAATTTCTAGCCATCTTTCAGACCTTTTAAAATTCAGTTCTTACCCCGTATCTCGATGTTTCTGCGTTGCACAATAAAATAAAAATAAAAATAAACTGTGTATAACAACCGTAACACAATGGCTAAAAATGCTATATTTTCACATATAATGAACTGTAACCATGATGAAAATTGAGACCTCACCGTTAGGTTGGATTTTTTCCGTTTCCATTTAACGTATTTAAAAATGATATTACATTTTCTTTTAGTTTTTTCTTTAAATATAATTATATAATTTAATATCCCGATAATAACGGAATTATTAACTAACAGTTGAAATGATAATAATAGCATCGGTGATAGAATTTAAACTTTAAAGTGACACCTGATTTTTTGTGTAAAATTGGAATAAAAGCCAAGGAAAATGTTCAATTTAATTTTAATGGATTTAATAAAGTTTAACTCATCAACACTATTTGAAAGAAAAATGGAAATATGAAAAAAAAATAGAAAAATACTTAAGAAAACTTTGAAAAAAACCTCTTCGTTTCGTATTTCAACTTCATTTCACCATAAGCACAAAAATATAGAGAAAATGATCTTCTTATCTTTAGCTTTACGATTCAATGCATAAAACTCAATAATTCTTTCCCCCAAAGATTACAGATGATTTTAAATCATAAACACCGAAAACTACTTATGATATATTGATTTTTTTTTTAAGTTTTAACAAAGAAGCGTTTGATTTAAAAGTTTAAAATAAATCACGATAATGCTGTCCTTGGAAAAAATAAAACGTATCTTCGTTATTTCAAGTCTAATTAAGTCACTAATTAAATAATACTTATGAGCATTGGAGCTCATAAGTATTATTTAATTAGTGATATCTTATATTAGTACCTTAGGAGGCACGGTGGAGTAATGGATAGCGGCTAGGATTGAGGAATCGGAGAGCCGAGTTCGAATTACAGTCGAATACATTACATTCACTTAGGTGTGAATCCTCTTCTTCTCCCTCCAGCTATGGGTAAAAAGCAGGACAAACTCTCTTGCAAGCAAGGCCGAGAGGGGGAACTAGACGTCCGGGCAGCGCAAGTTCTCCATATATCCCGCCCAGGCTGGTAGCGCACCGCGTTAATCCATCGTCTCTCGAGGCGGATGAATGCCGACGACAAGTACCTTAAGGCAATGGAAGGAAGGGCCAGAATAGCTGAGAAAAATAAATGTCAAGTAAGCATTGTGTGCAAAATGATTTTATATACAGATATTATTATTTAAAAATTTGTATATACCAGTCACGATTCATCTCCACAGAGAAACGATAACAGCATATATATCAAACAAGCAGAGTAAATGGGAGAAAATCGAATGCGTTACTTGTCATATTTCCTGTTGGTTAAAACGGTAAATCGAATGATGTTTTTTAAGTTCCTTGTTTGAACCGCGAGCCATCACGTCTAACTTCCTCTTAGTCTACACTGTTCGTCAACCCTGGAACTGTCATCAGTCCAGGTTTCTAGTTACGTGACTCTCGTAAAGGGAAGATAATCGGAACTCGTCTTGTAGAATAATGTTAAGAGTTGGATTATAACCAACCTCCTCACAGTATACTAGGGGGGGGGAGAGTACCACCCTGGTGAGACAAGTAGAGCCTTAAGGATGTCTTCATAACAGTCGTTGAATAGTTTTAAATATAGAAAGGATCGTTTATACAGGACAGGACATGGGAAATGCGAGAAAAATCGTGATTATATTAAATTACTATTCAGAGATTGATAAGCTGTAAAAAACAAATCAATCATTAACTGCTATTCGTAATAACTGTCTAAGTCGAATCCATTACATTCACTTACGTGCTAATATAATTGGGAAAGGTATGAACCCTCTTCTTTTCCCCAGCTATGGGTAAATAGCAGGACAGACTTGTTTCTATAGCCTTGGATGGTAACTGGTCTACCGCAGAAAGGAATGGCAACCTACTGCGGAAAAAAAGAAAACTGTCTCATCAGTCATGTATCGAAAGATACATGATCGCCTAAGCATGTATCACGCATGGTACTATATTAGGAAGCACGGCGGTATAATGGATAGCGGCTCGGATTGAGGAATCGGAGAGCGGAGTTCGAATTCCACTCGAATCCATTACATTGACTTACGTGCTAATACCCTTGGGAAAGATATGAATCCTCTTCTTTTCCTCCCATCTATGGGTAAAAAGAAGGGTATACCGGGTTCTATAGGCTTGGACGGTAAATGGTCTACCGCGGAAAGAAATGGCGAACTACTGCGGGAAAAACACTGCCTCGTCAGTCATGTATCAAAAGGTACATGATCGCCTAAGCGTGTATCCCGCATGTCACATAACTGACTGTAAAATAAACAAAAAAACAAGGAAGTTGATTCGACTAGGGAAATTAAATATGGTGAAGGCTACTTAAGTAAGTGAACCTGAATATTATTTTAAGCAGCGTAAATTTATAAAAGTCCGCGTCTATAAAGCACCCAGTGAGGAGCTAATTCAGAATGGTCAACTAGACAAGCTCGTTTACCATTACACTAAGCCGAGACGCCATAGACGATCTTCGATACATAGCAAACTTCATTCACAGACTAACGATAATGTAACTAGTTCGAGCCCTTTTGACTGTTCTTAACTTTGCCCTTGTGCCAGACTTATCATGGTGATTCGTAATACAGCACTTGTACACGCACCTTATCACACACGTACGTAGTCATATTTGCGAATATATCCAAAGACAAACAAATATACAAGAATACATGCACACACACATACGCACACACATGCCTATATCTATAGATATTTTTACCTCCCAAGGAAGACGATAATGCCACTGGAACACGAGTGATTATAAGGTGTGAAAGTGAATGACAATGAAAAGATTGAAAATTTTGGTGGGTGGGGGTAAAGAAAGGACAAAAAAGAAACAGGTTTCAAGAACAGAGAAGATGGCGATTGACGTTGCATTTAAATATTTGAAGGTTGGGAAGCAAGAAATCGAAAGAGAGTTCCACACATGGGAAGTGCGAGAAAAAACTGAGATCTGGTGGCACGTTTAAAATCATGTAGTCAGGCCAGCAGGGGGAAAAAAAGACTCGCCCGAGCAGTTGCCATGGGAACATTTGTAGAACAGACAATGGGAAGCCCCGTCACGTCAATGATAAAGTGACTGGTGACAAGAAGTCTGGTCAGAATCGATTTCAATGTGTGTTCTGCCTGTGTTTCTGAATGTCTGAAGAAGGCCAGAGCCTCAACGACCGAAACGTTGTAATAACAACAACAAAGATGAGGACAATAGTCCGAATATAAATAATATATATATATATATATATATATATATATATATATATATATATATATATATATATATATATATATATATATATATATGGTGCGATGGGTAAATTGCCACCGTTTTATTTTTTTTTATTTCGCGCATGCGCATTGTTTGTTTTTGAATTTGTCGATGCATAATATAGTAGGGATACCTTCTGCGTGAAAAAGAACACCATGGGGCAATTCACTTCGATGGAAATTTATAAACGACATGCTTTACTGCTTGGAATTCGCGCCGGAAGCTCCAACAGGGTCTCAGGTTCAACACGAAGACCTACATCAAATGCCTTTAAAAAATAGTTCTGTTCTGGGTCAAGAGGCTGGCTGCTAAAGAATCTATGTCTAACAACAGAACTCTGCGCTATACCACATCACCCCTTACATCTGGTCTCCTCTCTCCCCAGACTGCAACCACCTTGATTATTATGTATGGGGTGCAGTTGGGCAAGAGACCAACAAAACTCCTTGTAACATCAAAGATGAAGTGAAGGCAAGGATTATGGCAGCATTTGCCAACTTCAACAAGGAGACCCATATATATATATATATATATATATATATATATATATATATATATATATATATATATATCTGTATTTAGGCAGCACATTTTTATTGATGCATGTTTCTTTAAATAATATTGACAAGTTTTATCTATTTATTTTAAGTACCTTTCATATTGTCTGATAAGCTTAATAATATTATCATTGAAAGACGAAAGGAAATCACCATATTGGTACATGTTTTAATCTCATCTAAGCTTTCGGCTTACATAAGTCATTATCAAGGATGACAATTACATTTCAATATATCAAACAATACACGGACAAAACAATAATGATAGTCTGTTTTTGTTGTATGAAAAATTTCAAAGAAACGACAAACTCGAGTATACATTTTATATCCACATTATAATTTATTGTGAGTTTATTAAATTATGATTAGGTATAAATCCACGTCTTCTCGCACAGCTATTGGTTAATTAGTAAGAATTGTATCACTTTATTCTTATTATCTCTAAAAAAAAACAAAACAAAAAAAAAAAACATCTTAAAATCTAAAAATATTTTCTAGCTTTAAATAATATGCGAAGTATTGATAAGCCGTGGGAATAAACTTGATAAAATACCTATTCGTTGTGATAGACGAAATCTCAAGGTCTGATGATTGACTCCTTGTAACATCAAAGATGAAGTGAAGGCAAGGATTATGGCAGTATTTACCAACTTAAACAAGGAGACCTTCCAGAAGAATTGCAAGAGATTTCGAAATCGTTTGGAGGCCGGTGTTGAGGCCAATGGCGCCTTTATTGAATAAATTTACTCTTTAGTATTTAAAAATATTTGTTTGGTTTTGAGATATTGAATGCAACCAGCCAATTTTCCATCAATGAATTTTCAGAACAAAGTCAGTGGAATGACCAGTTTACAGGCACATTTTTGTAGATGTACATCAATACCGTTGTATCATCTGCATAGCTATTCACAAAAGGCAGATCATCGACATAAAGCAGAGAGGGTGTAGGACCGAGAAGCGAGCCTTGGGGTGGCGGACGCCTTTAACTGCTTACAAAATATCATCAATCATAATGGCAATTTGCTTTTAATGAACTCCTCCCGGGAATCTATTGGACATATTAAACTTCGGGCGACATTTTCAGTAATTTCTCCATTGTCGGTTCACCCCATCAACTTTATAATCAGGATTTTTCCTTTCATTCTATAATTAAGAGCTTCATTATTCTATGTTCACGCTTCATTAAATGCTGGATAAAAATTACTCTCATGGCTGACTGTTATATCATCACCTGCCAATTAATTCATTTTCTACGGCGTATCAACACTTTCCAGGTTATTTAAAGCAAGAAAATATTTTTAGAATATACGAAATAATAATGGTTTGCTAATACAATTCTTCCTAATTAACCCATAGGTGGGGGAGAAGCAGCGGATTCATACCTTTCCCAAGGGTATTATCATGTAAGTTAATGCAATGAATTCTACTGGATTTCGAACTCGGCTCTGCGATTCCACAATCCGAGCCTCTATCAATGACTCCACCGATTACTTGTATCCATGAGGTACAAGATTGACCATGATAATATATATTCATGAATTAACACCATATGTACGGTAGCCACAGCAGAAGTGGCTTTTCATGGGCAAGACGAAGCCTAGCCCTATCCAGGCCGGATTTGAATTCAGAGTTTTTCCTTCTCCTAGACCAGTTGCCACTCAAGTCCAAGTCTGTCCTGCTATTTACCAATAGCTGATTGGAGGGGAAGAAGAGGATTCATACCTTTCCCAATAGTATTAGTACGTAAGTGAATGCAATGGATCCGACTGGAGTTCGAACTCGACTCTCCGATTCCACAATCCTAATCGCTATCAATGATTCCACCTCGCTATATTCATTTACGCGCAAATACTCTTGAACTTGTATGAATCCTCATCTTCTCTCCCTAGCTATGGGTTAATTAAGGCGAAGAAGATTCAACTGACCGTACTATACTGTGCAGTCGACGACAAAAACAAACAACGCCTGCGCCAAATTAAAATTATAAAATGGCAACAATTTACCCATTGCACCATATATATATATATATATATATATATATATATATATATATATATATATATATATATATATATATATATATATATATATATATATATATAGATCAGTTCCAAGAAAAACGACAGTCCAGACACCAGCACATATAATTTGATTATAGTGGTGAAGGTTTTGCGCAGAACCAACAACACTTTTTTTTTAAAGGGCTGAATACAGAGACCTGGGGCACTAAGTGCCACAAGGTCCTCAAACAAGGTTTTGACTTCAGAGTTGTTCTTCTTCTAGACCAGTTGCAATTCAAGGCAATAGCACCCAGTCTATCCTGCTAATTACCCGTAGCTGGAGGGCGAAGAAGAGGATTTGCCTGACCGGAAACTCGTGTAGCAAAAATATGGAAAATAAAGCATAATATATTTTTTAAAAATCCACATTACAAACAAAAACGTTTGCGGTTTCTCCCTTCTTTTTATTATACCCACTTTTCTCTCGTTGGAACTACTATAACCTCTTTCCTTTACACACACACACACACACACACACACACACACACACACACACATATATATATATATATATATAGGACAACTCTGAATTCAAAACCTGCGGATGGTCGTTTGGGGACCCTGTGGCACGTAGTGCACTAGGTCTCTGTATTCGGCCCTTCAAAAAGTGTGGATGGTTTTGCACAAAACCTTCACCACTATAATCAGATCCCTTGTGCTGTTGTCGGGCTGTCAGTTTCCTCGTAACTGATCTGCTTGACTCTCATACGTCGAATTCGACGGAATGTATATATATATATATATATATATATATATATATATATATATATATGTGTGTGTGTGTGTGTGTGTGTGTGTGTGTGTGTGTGTGTGTGTGCGTGAAAAGTGTATATAAATATAAATAAATATATATATGTATAATTATTTATATATTATATGCGCGGTACTTATTAGAAAGCGCTCAATCTCAGAGCATCTATCCAACCAAATATATATATACATGCGAGCCGCTACCAACGACTCCACAGTGCCTCTCCTTATATATATATATATATATATATATATATATATATATATATATATATATATATATATATATATATATATATATATATATATATATATATATTTTTTTAAGATATGTTATATTTATGGGTTAAAGTGCTCAATATCAGGTTGAGTATGTAAATATATCAAGTTAACATTCAAATAAATACCTGGTGGAAAAAAGTTTCTTTTATGCTAAACACATTATTATTATGCAATCTTTTCCTCCTGCTTTAAGCAATTTTGCATTTTTCCTGTCTTCATTTCTTTATTTCGTTGAAATATTTATTTCGTTCGTTCCTTCATTCCTTATTTTTGAAATCCTTCCTTTTTTTTACTCGACCTCTCATTTGTTTTTTTCCTTTTTTTCTTCCTTTTTTCTTTTCGTTTTTTCTTTATTTTCACTATTTTCTTCTTTCTCTTTCGTCCTTTTTTTCATCCCACCCTCTGTCACTTACCTTTTCTTTTATTATCTCATATTCATTCTTCCTTTCAATTTTTCATCTTACTTTCTTTCTTTCTTTCTTTCTTTCTTTCTTTCTTTCTTTTTCCATTTCAATACCCCTTTCTTTTTTTTATCACTCCCTCTTTTATTTTCTTCTTTCTTTAGTTCTGTTTTTCTTTTGTCTTTTTTTCATTTTGCTTTCTTTTCCACTATCATCCTTTTCTTCTCTATATTCTTCTTTTTCCCTTCTTTTGCTTTTTTTTATCCATTCTGCCCTTTGTTGCTCCTTATTCTTTTCTTCGGGTCATCTTTCTTCCTTCCTTCATTCTTCTCGCCTTTTCCTTTCTTTTTCTTTACATCCCCTTTTTTCCTTTTCCCTTCCGTCATTCATCCCGCTCTCTTCATCTCCTCTTCTGTATCTCTCTGTTATTTTTCTGCTTTCATCATTTCTTTCTTTCTTTCTTTCTTTCTTTCTTTCTTTCTTTCTTTCTTTCTTTCTTTCTTTTCCTCTCAGTTTAATATTCCTTTCTCCGCGTATTCTCCACGTATTCTTTCTTTCTTTCTTTCTTTCTTTTCCTCTCAGTTGACTCTTCATTTCTCTGCGTATTCTTTCTTTCTTTCTTTCTTTCTTTCTTTCTTTCTTTCTTTCTTTCTTCCTTCAGTTATTTCCTTTATTCCTTATTCTTTTCATTCATCCCTTCTCCTTCCTTTATTGGTACTTTTCCTTATTCTTTTCGTCTTTTTATTCATTTCTTTTTTCTTTTTTTTATTAAATTCATTCTCACTTTTTATTTCCCTTTTTTCTTTGATACCACTCTCTTTTCATTCTATTCATTTCCTCCTTTCTGTCTTCATCATCTCTTTTTTCCTTCCTTACTTCTTACCTATCGTCTTCTTTCCATTTTTATTCTTTCTTTCCTCCATCTCTTTTTTATTCTTTCTTTCCTTTATCGTTTTTTTCCTTTCCTATCATTCCTCGCCCTTTTCAGCCTACTCCCCGTTTTGGGGGTTTTAATTTCAGAACATCTTAAATTCGACTCTTTTTCTTTCCTTTTATCCTCTTTCCTTTCCATTTCCCCCTCTTTCCTTCCTTCAACTTACCCTCTATTTCTATCTGTTATTTCTTCCCTTCATCTGTTTTTCTTTTCTTTTTCTTTCCCACCTCTCACCCATTTCAGCCTTCCTTTCTTTTATTTCTTTCTTTTCTCTTTCTTTTTTCCTCTTTCCTTTTCCTTCCTTCCTTCCTTCCTTCCTTCCTTCCTTCCTTCCTTCCTTCCTTCCTGTTATTTCTTCCCTTCATCTTTTTTTTTTATTTTCTACCATTTTTCCTTTCCCTCCTCTGACCCTTTTCAGCCTTTTGTATTTTTTTTTATCTAACACACATTGTTTTTAATTTCAACTGATCTTAATTCTACCCCTGGCAGAGTAAAAAAAAATCTCTAAAGCAAAAATAAGATGTGCAATGCCTGTAATTATTACCCTCGCTTCCACCTGTTGATGACATAACAGTAGCTAAGCGCCATATTGAAGGCGGGGATGTTATAGTGACGAGGCCATTTTTATGCTCGCGGCCATCTTTCATTTGTCAATAAATATTAAGATGTTTAGTTGCCAACAGCACAATACTTTCCGCGTCAAGTGACGACAAAGCAAACAAATAGGAAAAAATAGATGAATAAAAATAATAATTAGACATGTTTCCCCGTATTTTATTTTCCCGCCATTTCCAAACGTTTATCTCTTTCCATCTTTTCTTCAAAGAGCATATAGTTGATTTTTCCCTCTCATTTAGCTTACCGATGTCGTCAAAAAATGACGGCTATATTGACAAAAAAAAAGGGCTTAAAATTAGTAATTGTTCCAATGGATTTTTCCGCCTTGGTTGCTCAACTGCGTGAATTTATGATTGGCAATTAGATCTCATCATTTTACAGTTGAAATAGAGATTGAAGTTCTTTTCTAATAGTCTCTTGTCTTGCACTTCTCACCTGTGGAACTCTCATCCGGTTTTTTTTTACTTCCCCACCAAGCAGGATTTTCAAAAATTTAAATGCAATATCAATCACTATCTAATGTCTTCCTGAAACCTGTTGTTTTATTGTCTTGTCTATAATGTTTTCGTTTTTCTTTCACATTCATAAATCCTCTTGCAGTTTGGTTTGGCTTGGTTTGTTTTACGGCATATCAACATCTCAATGGGTTATTTAATGCCCATCAGATTTTTAGAATAGGTTCATATGAATAGAGTATGTATTCTTTGTAAGAAATCAGTTTGGTTTGGTTTATTTTGTTTTACGGCATATCAACACCTCAATGGGTTATTTAATGCTGATAAGATTTTTAGGATAGGTTCATATGAATAGAATATGTATTTTTCGCAAGAAATCAGTTTGGTTTGGTTTATTTTGTTTTACGCCATATCAACACCTCAATAGGTTATTTAATGTTAATAGTTAACATTTTTATTGCTGGTAATATTTTTTCCAAAAATGTATTGTTGGTAATTATTTTTTCTTCAAAAATGTATTGCTGGTTATTTATTTATTTTTTAAACGCATTGCTGTATTAAAACCTATTTTTACACTTTCATAGTTCTTTAACCCCAGCCTTTCGGGGGTAACCACTTGCCCATAGCTGGAACCCAAACAGGTGCTACCACCTCGGGTGAAGGTGGACCTGGGAACACCAGCAATTAAGAGGTGGTTCCACTCTCCTCAAAGCCTTCTGATCAGAGGTCTTGCTGTCGGATGTAGTTTATCGTCATACCCAGCAAAGAAAAGTTGAGAGATATGAAGACCTGATAGACAAATGTGAAGAATTTATATGTAAGATTGAATTCTACCATCTAGCTGTGGGATCTCGTGGTTTTGTCGGAATAGATGTTGCCAATCTGCTCAGATGATTTGGCTACAACAACGAGATAAAAAGAGTGGGAGTAGATTTTCTGGAGACAGCGGAAAAAGCATCGTTATTCATTTGGTTAAAGCGTGATGACAATTGGTTGGAGAACAATTGATGGCCGGAAAAACCAGTTAGCACCGACCCAAATGAAGGCTCCACAATGGAAGGGCCCCACCATAGCAGAATGAAATAAAAGAAAAAGGGGCCGAAAATGGCTGTTATAGTTCCTCCTGATGTCTGATTTTGGATTGGATCCGGAAATGGAGCTGCTAACTGGTAAGAAAGACCGTGTTTATTTTCCCCTCCACAGTAAAATCTTGCATACTATTTACATTATTCGGACTATTGTCCTCATCTTTGTTGTCATATTTAGCACAACGTTTCGGTCGTTGCACGGTCCGGCCTTCTTCAGGTGGTTGGAATGTCGAACTGAACCCTTTATTTCGCTCACTGGGGTAGACTGTTCTAGTTCCACGTGCCATGTCTAATGGATGTTAGGGTCACAAACTCACATCAATCCAACCAAATATGTTAGCTCTATCTCTGATATTGAGCGCTTTCTAATAAGTACCACGCATATAATATATAAATAATAATATATATAATATATTACACGCACACAAACATATATATATATATATATATATATATATATATATATATATATATATATATATATATATATATATATACACACACTTTTCACACACACATATAAATTAATTATATTAAGAAACAGACGACTTGAAGGGTACATGGAATTATAATTTATTTCCTTTGGTCCGGGATTTGGTCCTATTCATCAGATCGCCATTTGAATCTTCATTTTCATCTCAGGAATTAGGACCAAAATTCCACTCCTAACGAAATAAATTATAATCCCATGAACTCTTAAAGATATTTTAATATAATTAATATTGGCTCTGCTTTTACATTGAGCTCTCTGGATTACATCCTCTTTGGAATTATCCATACGGATTACGAAATAATTTCATTAACTAACTAACAAACTATATATATATATATATATATATATATATATATAAATTTACTAATTTGAAAAATGACCCATCGCTACACAGGAATTACCATGTTTACAAAATAGAAACTAAAACTTTAAATTTAAATATAGAATTAAATTAAAATCACGAGTCCTGTTTCATTTTCAAGCGATTTTTGGAATCTGTTTTTCCCATATATTTATATATATATATATATATATATATATATATATATATATATATATATATATAAAAAAAATAAAAAAGAGAGGTGACGCAAACGTTTTTGGTTGCAATGTGGATTTTTTACAAATAATATTATGCTTTATTTTCCATAATTTTACTACACGTGTTTCTGGTCTCGCGACCGTCTTCATGATGCCCTCGTGGGGAGGGGGGTGACTAAATACTGTTCAGCCTGAAGTCGGGCGACCGGCTGACTGGCTGATCGGTTGAACTCTCTGCGGGGAGGAACCTGAACGAGGCTACGCCGAAAGGCGGAGTCTGTTTCGGGGAGGTAAACTGACCCTGAACCCGGTTATACGGGTTCAAAGGGCATATTTTTGGCCGCGCCCACGGGCTCGGAGATCCCACATTAAACCGGCCTTGTGCCACATGATGCCCTCGCGGGGGTGATTAATACTGTTCCGTCTGAAGTCTAGAGTTCAGTCTCAAGTCTGGAATGAAGTCCGCCAGGAGTCCGTCAGTCAGTCAGAACGAGCGAGTCAGTCAGTCGAGTCAGAGGCAGTCCGAAACAGAATCACGTTCAGAAAATTACTACTAAACCTGATTGTTCGTACTAACACTTTCTACTTCTCTGTATATATTCCTGTTTGTAATATATGTGTGTTATTCCATATCCGTGTTCGAGTTCTTCTTTATTGGTTCTACCTTGGACTATCACCGTGGTACAAGGAACCGGACCATAACCCCCCCCCAAGAAACTGTCACAAAGGACCGCTCACCATAGTTACGGTATTAATTATTAATTATAAGTTGGCTCTGTGAGTTTTGACGAAACAAAAATGTCTTTGATCAAGCATCTGCAACTGGGATTATCTAACCACGCTAGTAAACGCCTAAATCTCCTAATCTGACTGCATATGTTATATTGTTCTCATTCTATGAGATTCACTTTCTAACTGCTTTTTTTACATTCACAGCCCATACCGTCTTCAGTAACTCTAAACATAGAGTGGCTCTTGGGCCTTGTACTAGGCGAGTATTATTAAAAAAAAAAGGAAAAAGAAAGAAGCGAATATTGGTAAAGAGGTTATTTTTTAAATCACTTTACTCCAAGCAAGACAATCAAGTAACTAAGACGCAACGGGCAAGCGAGAGTAAAAGAAACTGAAACAAACGTTATTGATTAGAAATGGCAATAAAAGAACAGAATTTAAAGATAGCGATTGAGATTGCATTTAAATATTTAAAGATCAAAGTTAACAGAAAAGTAAGAAACTAAAAGTTCATCAGATGAGATTTTTTTTTTGTAGGGAAGATATCGATTAACCCTGGACTTGAACATTTTAAGATTGTAGCGATCTTGGAAACATCCTCTTGGGAGTCGGTTCAACAAAGCAGCGATTCTTGGGAAGAAGATGCTAGGGTGGAACTTACATTTCGCCAATGAAATACGAAGGAAATGAGGGTAAAGCGCTATTAAATGCGGAGCAGGGTTAGGGTTTTACCGTGAAGGTTAGAAATAAGGAATGTACTTCGTCTGAACACTTTGGGTATGAAGATAAACTACATCCACGTCCTGGGTAAGACGATAAACTACATCCAGCATCAAGGCCTCTGATCAGAAGGTTCTGAGGTGCGTGGAACTACCTCTTAATTGCTGGTGTTCCAAAGTTTACCCCGGCCCAGGGTGGTAGCATCTGTCAGGGTCCTAGCTATGGACAAACAGTTAACATCCTAAAAAGGATCAAAACACTATGAAACTATAAAAATAGGTTTTAATATCAGCAATTATTTTCTGGAAGTTTTTTTACCAGTAAAACACCTTCGAAAAAATTATTACCAGCAATACGTTTTTGAAAAAAAAAATACCAGCAATACATTTTTGAAAAAAAATATTAGCAGCAATATATTTTAGAAAAAATATTACCAGCAATACATATCAGAAAAAAAATATTTCCAGCAATGCATTTTTAAAAAAAATATATTTCCAGCAATACATTTTCGGAAAAAATTACCAGCAACACTTTTTTGAAGAAAAATATATTACCAGCTATGCATTTTTGAAAAAAATAATTACCAGCAATAAAGATTTTGTCGGCATTAAATAACACCTTGAGGTTGATATTCTGTAAAACAAAACAAACCAAAGCAATATATATCGAGATAGATACATAGATAGATAGATCGATCGATAAAAATAGATAGATAGATGAAAGTATTGCCAGCAATAAAAATTTTGTCGGTGTTAAATAACCCATTTACGCTGATATGCCGTAAAACAAAACAAAGCAAACCAAACCTTCTATGGAAATAGCGATAAGGCATCGAGAAGATAGCAACATTTCGTCTATGGTAAAGTGGTTGTAGGGTGGAAAATAAGTGCGAGAAAAGAAATAGTCACCAAAAAACTTATATCTAGCAATTTCAACAGTAAAATTAAGAGATCTTGTAACACTTTACACTTAATTTCAGGAGTTCGAGGTACCAATTTCGTTAAATATTTTACAGTCAGTCACTGACTGTCAACAATTCTGAGCAGGAGAATTTCATTATTCGGAGAAGTGTACGAACGAGTATCGTAATCTTGTTGTTTTCAGTCTCTAGCGTTCTGCCAACGAATCCAACGGCAACTTTTAGCTATTATGTTTTACTTGGTCTTCTTTTTTAACTTTTAATTCTTATCTCTTATCGCAGGAGAACAATTCCTCGATTAGTCGAAAAAATGTATCCTTCCTGAATTGAATATCTTTTTACTCTTTTCTCTTTTTACGTGTTTGAAACGCTCATTTGAACACCTCGCTCATCATCTATTTTCATCCGTTTCAGTTTTCTGAATGCCCCTCATTTACTTGCTTCTCTACAGATGATCCTATCAATCGACAAGAAATTTTATAAACTTGCTCAACCAGTCTTTAGGGAAAAAATGATGGCATCGAATTAAATCACATGAGTAAGAGGATATTTTTTTCGACAGGAATATGTTGATCCCCCCCACCAATTCAAAATAATGTTTCATTTGTGTGTTCTTTGAAAATAACCTTCAAGATATGAACTCTGATGATTAACCCTCCTGGGTATGACGATAAACTACATCCGCGTCCTGGGTAAGACGATAAACTACGTCCAGCAGCAAGGCCTCTGATCAGGAGGTTTTGAGGAGCGTGAGACCACCGCTTAACTACTGATCTTCCCAGGTCCACCCTAACCCGGAGTGGTAGCACCTGTTAGGGTCCCAGCTATGGGCAAGTAGTTAACACCCAGACTTGTGTAAAAATAAGTTTTAATACCAGAATTACTTTGTAATAAAAAGATTATTACCAGCAATAATTTTTAAGGAAAAATTATTATCAGCAATACATTAAAAAAAAAAAAATACCAGCAATGAAACCAGCTTTACATTCTTTGGAAAAAATATGACCAGATATAGATTTCTTCAAGGAAAAATATTCCCAAAAATAGATTTTTGAAGAAAAACATTACCAGCAATAAAAATTTTGTCGGCATTAAATAACCCATTGAGGTTGATATGCCGTAAAACAAACCAAACTAAACCACTATATACTGAGATAGATAGATAGATAGATAGATAGATAGATAGATAGATATTACCAGCAATAAAAATCTGGTCGGCATTAAATAACCCATTGAGATTGATATGCCGTAAAACAAACCAAGCCAATATATACTGAGATAGATAGATAGATATTACCAGCAATAAAAATCTTGTCGGCATTAAATAACCCATTGAGATTGATATGCCGTAAAACAAACCAAACCAATATATACTGAGATAGATAGATAAAAAATATTACCAGCAATACAAATCTTGTCGGCATGAAATAACCCATTGAGGTGTTGATATGCCGTAAAACAAACCAAACCAAACCGAACCAAACCAAACCGATGATGAAATAAACTATCCACAAATATCAATGGGCGATAAAATGATTAAAGCGTTGATTCGCTAATTTCGTGACATAGTAATTGGGAATTTAATCCCTGGCTCGGCTTGGAGTCATTGCTTACGTAGCAAATACTAACTGGGAAATACTAAAATAAAAACTAGACGGTTTATCTCTCCTAGATATGGACAGTGAAACGAGAACAATCTCTTCCTTGTAGAATAAATAAAAGGTCCCATTTGAAATTCCCTATAGATTATCCGGATCGAGATACATCTGATGAAGTCCGGAAGGCAGAACGGCCGAAACGTTGTAATAAAAAACAACAAAGATGATAGATTAGTCCGCATGTATATAACGTAAATAAGAAAAAAGAATTAGTTTAAAGTGTGTATATATAACCAAAGAAGTCTGAAGAATATAACAAATGGATAACCATTTCATTGAAACGCGTTACGCCTTTCTAGGCGCCATTAGATCAATAACGAAAGAAAGAAATATATTTGTGTGTGTATTGGGTTGTATGCTTAAAAAATCGTTGGTATTTTTCCCGCTAAGTTTGAGCTTCTCGTGATGAGAGAAAAAAATGAAAATGTACGACTATTGTAAAAAAAAAAAAAAAAAAAAAAAAAAAAAGCCGTTAAAAGCTTTTCTTGTTTAAATTCATTTATACATTCTCTCAGCTTTTCTGCATTGGGATTAAGGTAAATCCTCCTACACCCTTGTGCAAATTAATTGAAACAGTTTCAACAGTTTCCTTTCTTTCACCATATGGTGAATTTTAGACCCATTGGAGTGACAGGGTGTAATAGATTTCTATCTTTTTCCTCAAATTAGATCATTTTCAGTTTGGCAGTAATATGAATCTATTTTCGGGGTGTTTGATGAAATTTGTTTGGCCTTGAAAAATACTGCCTGATCCATGATTGCATCTGATTTTTATCACGCCCAGACATATTGTCTCGACTCTCGATTAGTTGTCCTACGGTCATTGTCTGCGATTACTACAAGGAAGCGTACGAGAATTGTAACGCTGCACGAACACACTGGCAAGCCTTACCAGTGAGAAAATTAGATTACCCTGGAAACTCTCCCGATTTAAATCCAATCGTGAATCTTTGGTCAATGTGTAAAGAACATCTTTGTGGAATGGACATACGAAGTACTAATATGTGTACTGGGTCATGTTTCATTGGAAAAATTTAGGAGGATCTTCATCTTTTAGGAGGAAGGAGTGTGTTATGTGCGTGTGTCCTATGCGAATATGGGATAAAACCACTTCTTCTTTGCGTGATTTTCTGTGTTCAGTTAGTTGTTTCTTTAGAGAGGGTTTGATTTTAAATAATTTGTTGTTTTGACAGCTGTTCCAAGCGTCTTGCCATTTCTTCAAAATAAAGTCATTTATTAGGGGTTTATAGTCAGTGTATAGAACCTTTATGTTACTTGTGTTAAGTTTCAGAGATGTTTTTGCAGCCACATCAGCTTTTTCATTTCCATGAAAACCAGAGTGGCTGGGAATCCAACAGAAAATGATGGTTTTATTTTGTGAGATCGCATGTATTCTATGTAGGAGTTTGATGAGCAAAGGATTGTTTAATTTTTGGTTTTTTAATGATTCGAGTACTGATATTGAGTCTGCAAAAATAATGAATTTATTAGTGATGAGGTCTAGAGCTAAATCAATGGCTGTTATTTCAGCACTAAAAATTGAGGAGTTGTTAGGTAATCTTTTCTGATTACCTAATTATTATTATCTGATTAGTCATAAGTCTTTAATTAATAATAGAATATACCTTTGGTTAATTTCACAAGTGTTGTTCCTCAATTGTATTGCAAAATATTTCAGCGAATAAACCTGAGAAAATATTGCAAAAATAACCATAAGTTTCTTTGCAAGTCGTTATTTAAACATAAGAATGTCTAAATGAAAAGTCTTTCTGTATATTTACATATTCTTTTCTCATTTCACCCCAAGCAAGGTGATAATGCCACTAAAGACACAGGGCGTTACTGGAAGTGAAAGATAAGGAAAAGAAAAAAAAACATTAGAAAGAACCGGAAGTTTAATCCTAAACAGGAAACAAGGATAAATATATCGTCCTGTTCAAAAAACTGGGGAAGAAATTAACAGGGAACATATATTTATAATACTTGCACACTTACCATAATTACCCATCTATCTATCACAATCTGTTCGCATCTATGCCTATCTATCTATCTATCTATCTATCTATCTATCTATCTATCTATCTAAGAGCATGTGTCAATTTCCTGATTTTCTTTTCTTTTCTTTCTTTCTTTCTTTCTTTTTTTATTTCTTTATTTCTTTCTTTCTTTCTTTCTCTGAAGGGTGCAAGTGTCCGTTCTGACTGCAACAGCTTAGTCAATCGGATATCTGAATACTCCACCTCGCCGGAAGTTTGCCTAACGGGAAAGTTTCACGAACATAAGTCACTTTTCTGTTATAAAGATTGTAGGAGTGGTTCCATCTTCGGCTCATAATCTCTTTGTACATCGTATAATTACCCGATAGGCAAGATATTTAAACTGCTTCCATATCATCGACTCAGATAGAACTTCAAGTCATGTCATTGGCACTTTGTCCTTTTGAGAAGGCTTTCCGCAAAATATGGCAGATTTTAAACTCAAATCCGTCTGACCAAGTCATTTCAAATTCAGGAAAAATTCCTTTCAAATCGCATTAATGGGAAAGTGGAACAACTAAATATTCTTGTTCTGTTCCTATCTGTCTGTTCATCGCAATGTAATTTCTACCTAAGTCAACGTATATCTATCTCTCCCTCTCCCTCTCTTTATATATATATATATATATATATATATATATATATATATATATATAAATAATTAATGTATTTTCTTTATAATTCAACAGTATTTCAAATAGCTTTAAATTCTAAATTTCGTCGATGTACAGGTATTACACATGGAGTGTTTACCATATTCAACTTTAGAATTATCTGATTAGTCATAAGTCTTTAATTAATAATGGAATATACTCTTGGTTAATTTCACAAGTGTTGTTCCTCAATTGTATTGCTAAATATCTGAGCGAATAAACCTGAGAAAATATTGCAATAATAACCATAAGTTTCTTTGCAAGTCGTTATTTAAACATAAGAATGTCTAAATGAAAAGTCTTAGTGTATATTTACATATTCTTTTCTCATTTCACCCCAAGCGAGGTGATAGTGCCACTAAAGACACGGTGCGTTATTGGAAGTGAAAGATAAGGAAAAAAAAAACTTAGAAAAAACCGGAAGGCCAATCCTAAGCAGGAAACAAGGATAAATATCTCGTCCTGTTCAAAAGACTGTGGAAGAAATTAAACGGGAACATATATTTATAATACTTGCACACTTACCGTAATTACTCATGTATAGTACGCATTTTTCTAAAAAAAAATAATAAGCAAAATCAGGGGTGCGTATTATGCAAAGCTACAAAATATCTTTAAATAATTGCAGTAAACTAGAATAAGAATTATCAGTAAACAAAATTAGAATAATATATATATATATATATATATATATATATATATATATGTGTGTGTGTGTGTGAAAATATATAGAAAATAGGAAAGAACTCGTTAGGTAAATAATCCAAAGTTCTTTAGTATTTTTGTTATTATTTTTTAAAAAATGTGCTCGATACAATATATATATATATATATATATATATATATATATATATATATATTATATATATACATACATATGCATATATATAAGAGATAAGGAGATATAATATCTCAAGTTATATATATCAAGAAAAATATTGGGGAAAATGTATGACTTAATTTGCAACTATATATATATATATATATATACAAATGAGAGAAAGAGCAGATGGAATAAAAATCCACTGATCCTAGTATTTACATTTAAAAAAAATGCTCAATATAAAGTAGAGCAATGTATTATTATAATAGTTTTGCTATAAAAGATTATAATAGATTTTTTTTAAATCCCTACACAAAGGCTTTCATGATTGTATTTCTTCAGACGATGTCAATAACTGGTGATTAAATTATTTTTAAGATAATTTCAAAGTGTTATCTCTTTACCGAAAGTTAAAAGGACTTGATAACATAGGGTTATGATTAAAAATAGACTTCTTGGTATGTCTTGATTAACCAATTAAATGTTCGCTCTACGCTAAATAGAAAAATAAACTCAGCGGGTGGAATTGGGCGAGATGTTGAACATGTCACGATAAACCGGGACATAGGCATCATTGACGATTGCGGAAAATATGCCAGCGACTATCATGAATGTAGACAAATATGACATGTTCAATTTTTTGAAGGGAGAGTGGCTTAATTGGATCTAAAGTTAACAGAAAAAATTTAAAAAAATTATATTCAGGAAGCTTCTTAAAGCAATATTTAAGTTGAATAAACAAAATAAGATAATTACCCATAGAGGGTGGGTCATTATATGCTACTAAATAATAGCTATAAAAAATGGTAATACGTATTTTGTTTTAAAATTAAGTATATTAAAATATAGTAAAAAGATAAACTGTGTCGGCAATTAAATGTTAATTCATTCCTTTGGTTTAACAGTAGTTTTTTGACAGCAAATTTGTTTATTTGTAATTTTTCATGTAAACATAAGAAACATGGTTCATTTAAAGATTTACAAGTTCTATTTTTTGTTAATATTTTTCATTTTACTGTAGGGGTTTTATTAACTTTCCAAAAAGTTCCAAAATATTTAGAAATGGGCGCCCTATTTCTGTACGCGTTATTGGTCAAAGATAATATATGTTAACACCAAGTTTTAAAGGTACTTACGATATATCTTTTTTTATAACTATTGGATTCTCTATAATAGAAAGAGAGCTTAAACAAACAAGAGAGTCTTTTTGTCATCTGTTTTGTAATGGACAGTCGTTAGAAGTTCTTGCTGGTATTATCTGCGTTTGCTGCTTTGAAATGGAAATTATTACTCAAGGTTTTGTATTGATTCAGTATTTTATTATTGTTTATTAATATTTTTTTCCAGATTATCGGCACAAAAACATAATAAAAAAACCCATCTTAATAATAATTTTCTGGACTGTTGATTAATTGCTTTTGTCTTAATTGTTATTGTAATTAAATATATAGTGATTTTATTTCTACTATATATATATATATATATATATATATATATATATATATATATAAGGTATGCTATATTTATGGGTTAAAGTGCTAAATATCACAGACAGAGCGTATGCTAATATAAAACTGGACATTGGCATTGAATCCAACACACAATTGTCTGTTTCCTTCTTAAACGGACTTGGAAATTGTATTCCTTGTTGTATGAAAGAGGGATTGCTGCCCAAATACGCAATTATTAAATTACATGGCCTGGCAGCCATTAACGAATGTAACTGTCAGTCGTTTTAATGAATATATATATATATATATATATATATATATATATATATATATATATATATATTATAAATTAACTGATTTAAAATATGGTTTTTCGCTACAAAGCTAAAAACTTTAATTTTAATTATATAATTAAATTAAATTAAATCAATAGTTCTGTTTCATATAAAACTAAGTTATTCCAATATTCGCTTGAAGATGAAACGGAACTAATGCTTTTAATTTAATTATATAATTAAATTTAAAGTTTTTAGCTTCCATTTTTGAAACATGGTTATTACTCTGTAGCGAAAAAACACATTTTAAATCAGTTAATTTATAATATTTTTGCTCTGTAAATTTACATTGAACACTGTTTTGTAAAAATAAAAATAAAAATAACAAGAACGCCGGATTATACATCTTACTGTTCTTTCTTTCTTTCTTTCATTCTTTCTTTCTTTATATATAAATATATTAAAATTATTCGAAATTAAATGGAATTATTGCCTAATTTGGACTCCCAGTAACTTCCAGGACAAATGCAATCTATGCATTCAAGGTAAAATCATAATAAAAAATTAATGTTAAAAATTAGTGAATTAACTTATCTTCAAGTCTACACACAAAAGATAAGTTCATTCACTAATTTACTGGCATTCTTATACTTAATTATTATGATTTTACCCTGAATGCATAGATTGCATTTGTCCCGGAAGTTGTTGGGAGTCTGAGGTAGGCAGATAATCCTCCATTTAATTTCGAATAATGTTAATATATATATATATAAAGAAAGAAAGAATGAAAGAAAGAAAGAAAGAACAGTAAGATGTATAATCCGGCGTTCTTGTTATTTTTATTTTTATTTTTACAAAACAGTGTTCAATGTAAATTTACAGAGCAAAAATATTATAAATTAACTGATTTAAAATGTGTTTTTTTGAATTTGTAGGTCTGATCGTATTTACGATTCCAATGGAATAAATTATGACCATGGAATATTAGTGTTTAAGCCTTTTTTATTATATATGAACTCGTTAAAATACAGGATAAAGAAGGGGGGATCAGATTTAAAATAGATTCCTTGGTAGTCATGATATTTTCGACAGCAAAATAATAATTTTCGTATTTTAATCATCACGATTTCAAATAATAATAATATTTGACATCAATAAAATAAAGTAAGTTAAATAAAAAAAAAATATTTAAAATATATAAAAGAAGCATAAATGTACATAAAAATATTAATTAAATAATTAAATAAATTAAGGGATAAATAAGGAACAAATTTAAAGAACTTAATATATATATATATATATATAATATACAAAACAACCATTCGCCCTTGCATGGAGTATTGCTGCCATATATGGGCTGGAGCACCTTCTGCTTACCTCGGAGTTCTTGACAAGATCCAGAGAAGGATATGTAATCTAATTGGCCCTAATCTAGCGTCTTGCTTGCAGTCACTCTCTCACAGACGCGCCGTTGCCTCTCTCTGTCTTTTCTACAAATACTTCCATGGTAACTGCTCAACACTAATATTCCATGGTCATAATTTATTCCATTGGAATCGTAAATACGATCAGACCTACAAATTCAAAAAAGCCATATATATATATATATATATATATATATATATATATATATATATATATTAGCTTATATATATATATATATATATATATATATATATAATTGACCTTTTCTGTTCTCTCTGCTAGTCTGTCTGTTAGGAACTACTGTCTTATAGAGTACAGCGTTCTTTGTCTGCTCAGCTCTGTCTAAAAGGTCATTCATCAAGAACTTTCTGTCTGGCTTAACTCAGTGCCCTTCTTTGTCAGTTTCGTTTGACCTGGTTCCTGGGAGGTTCGCTCCATTAAGTCGAACCTCTTTACCAAGATAGATAATTATCCAAGTGATTTCTGTGGCGCAGACGTGTTCTTAGAACGACCTCAGTTATCAGCTAATGTCACTACAGGTTTTTTTGATTCCCTGTCACTTTCAATGATTAAAATTGTAAATGCAACGTCAATCAACATCTTCTGTCTTTCTGAATTCGGCTCTTTCTTCTCACTAAAGTTTTCTCATTCCCCTCCTCTTCCAGTAACCTTTCCGTCTTAGTGGCATTATCGCCTTGCTTGGGTGAAATGATTAAAAAGTATCAAGGAAGAATATACATAATTAAGAGTAAGGATAAATTTCACAATTTATCTAACAGCCAAAAAACTGGAGTCGTTTTTTAATCTTGGAGTAACTACCACTAACAGGAGAAATATAGTACCTTTTCAAGACAGTTAAAATAGGAAATACCATACCAAAATATTTTATATTTGAAAGATGATAATGTTATTACTATTTCTTGGATTAAATTACTTTCTAAAGCCCGACTATATAAGAAAAAGACTTTAATTATGGAGAAACTCTTAAATAATAATCAGCACTTGAAAAAAGCAGTACAAAAAGTGATAGAAAACCCAGATACTATAATTAAAAAAGTTTATTATTCAAATAATTTTTATCTTTTTTACAATGATATTCACCCTGTACAAGTCCCTCTCACTCTGGATAGAGGGTTACAGAATTATGAGGCACAGTTTATGAGAATATACATGGAAGATAATAGTTAAGCATAAAATTGAACAGGTTACGTTTGTAGGAATCTGGGAAGCATCCTCTTGGGAGTCGGTTCCACAAAGTAACGGTTGTTGGAAGGATCTGCTCCAGTGGAACTTCCATCTCACCGATGAAATACGATAGAAATATGTGTGGTTCGTTACATGGGCGTGACAC
>CAHIKZ030005489.1:1047500-1065000 GCA_903632075.3 Acanthosepion pharaonis | reverse complement strand
AATCAAAAACTTGAGACGATATACCTGTATGTCGACCGAAAGATGTTTTTTGAATATCTGTTATTATTGACTATGGATGAACAGGATTTTAATGCATATATTATGTTTTCTAGCGATGGATGTCGTCAATAATCGCATTGATACTTGATTAATTCTATGTGTGATTATTCTTGTATGTAAATCATATGCTGCCTAATGTTTTTATGTTTATATATATATATATATATATATATATATATATATATATATATCTATCTATATATATATATATATATATATATATATATATATATATATATATATATATATTCATACATTCATACCAGGTCTCTGTATTCGTCCTTTCAAAAAGTGTGGCTAGTCCTGCACGAGGCCTTCACCACTATAATCAAATCTCATGTGCCGGTGTCGGGCTGTCGGTTTCCTGGAAACTGATCTGCTTGACCCTCATACGTCGAATCTCGACGGGAGAGTCGATTATTATTATATATATGCACACACACGCACACACATGTGAGTGTATGTGTGTGCGTGCGTGTGTGTGTGTATATATACATTAAATAATAATGCCTTTTAATCTTTTTGGCGAGTTTCTTGTGGCATAGAAGAAATTCTTTGATGTCTGGAGGAAACTAGAAAATATAAATGATAGATAAATATCATAACACTACACATGTATATACATGTTTTACTGTAGGGAAGTGCTTCTCAACGTGGGATATTAGGCCCACAAGTGGGTGTGATAAATTTTTGAAATGGGCCTAGATTTGGCACAAGGAAAACAGGTGGACTTTGGAATCGTATTTTTCCACTAGCGAAAAATTATGAAAACAGACACTGTTATACTTTATTTTCAAGCGCAAAGAATTCAGAAACAGAGTAGTCATTAGCCAGGATTTATAAAGGGTGATCCAATTGGACCGATTTTAAATGTGAATTAAGTATAAGCGTCTAATTTCTTTTCTTTTTCTTTCAGATTTGGCGGACATTTGGGCGATATTATTTTTCATGCATAATTGCCATGACTTAAATAACATAATGCAATAGAAAAATAAATAAATTTTCACCAATAACAGCGATCTGTATACTGCTGACTTTGATCCGTCTTAATAGAACATCCTTATATACAATAAGTCTTAATAAAACACCCTTTATATATATATATATATATATATATATATATATATATATATATATATAGTTTATGCAAACTCAGGTAATCCGTATGGGTAGACCCGAGGAGGATGATATCCAGAGAGCTCAATGTCAAATTCAGAGCAGATATGTTTGAATAAAAAAACAGACCACGTTAAGATTCCATGTAATAAGTTATTTCACCATAACCCCTTTAACAGGGTTCTGGATCATCAGACTTTTACTTCCAAAAGCTGAAATGAAAAATGAAAAGAAATTCACACGTTTTTTACGGACCTCATCAAGTATACGCAAAGATAACGAAGTGAGGAAGTGAGGTGGGAGAGAGGATATGAGTGTGTCATATGTATCATTTTAGTTTCCTATTTTAACCCCAGTGTGTCGGCTGGATGTTGCTCAAATTTAACGCGTCTCGTCTCTAGATGTGCATTTTCTCTGCAGGTGTATATGTGTAAAGATGGAAATATACATATATCATTTCGTGTGAATGTGTGTGTAGGTGTATATAGGAACTCATAGGCATATAAGAAGATATAGGTATGTAGTTACAAATAGGGGTTTAAGACATGTGTAGATAAGAAATTGTAAAAGAAGGGCCTAATTTTCTGCTAGTGACATCTCTTCCAAATTTCTCCTCTAATATTCTCCAATTTGAAGTGAATTTTAAATAGCACGAAGGGAAAGTTTAGATTGGTATTCTAATTGAGATTGAAAGATACTACCCCAGTGTGGAGAATAAAATTATTTAAATGGGAATAACTGTTGATAATTGGGTACATAAAAACAACCACGAGTTTACTTAATGAACAAAAATCAAAAAACAATCACGAGTTTACTTAATGAACAAAAAAATCAAACGAATAAATGTCAACCTAACAAGCTATAAGATAAAAGTTTTAGTGGAAAAAAAAATTTACTAAATATAAATTGGATTGCTCTTTCAATGTTCTGTCTATGGATTTCTCCAATCGACTGTTTCATAGAAAATACCCAAAACTCCATCGAATTTCAAATTAATTCCTTCGTAAATTGTTTTAAAATTTAGATATTTATCAAACCTTAACCTCCCAAATATGCACGTTAAAGTAACGCGAACTGACAGCGTCTAAGAATTTGAATGAAACCTGTCGTGTAATTTATTGGGGTTGTTGTAACGTCTCCCTTTAATGTAGTTCTTATCGTTCACCCCTTAGCCACCTTTATCTAGAGACGAGACGCGTTAAATTTGAGCAACATCCAGCCGACACACTGGGGTTAAAATAGGAAACTAAAATGATACATATGACACACTGGTGTAAAAATAATGACGTAAGAATGTCGTTTTTGACGTTAAAAAATACGTCAAAAAACGACATTATTACGTCATTATTTTTGCACCAACCTAATAGTTATTTTTTCATGACGACACTTTACATGAAGTCGGCTTATACACGAGTATAAATAGTGGACCTGAAATTATTTTAGACCAAAAATGGACCATAAGGAAGACAAACTTGTGAAACACTGTTGTGGTGAAAAAGCACCAAAGTAGAGCACCATTTATATATTTTGGGTAAATGTCTTATTTTATGCGCTAGTCCAGTTAAACTCACATGCTTTTCTCGTTCCTTCGCCGGGTACATAAAACGAAACTTATTGGTAAGTGTCTTGGCTTTAATCAGCGCAGATTGATTGAAGGAATGGACAGGGGTGAAGTCAAAGGAAAACGAAGACCCCATTGTTTGGATGGGTGTTTACTTTCGGTTGACCCCTGTTCCGTAAACCCATACACTTTGGCCAGCTCCCATTAAGTAATTCACTTATATTGAAAAAAGAGAAAAGTTGATGAGATTCGGCACAAGATAAGATTTTCCGCCATTGTTTTAAAGACAGATTTTCCATTTGCGCATGTGCCAAAACTATTATCTGCTTTTCCTGCCAGAGCTGTGTGAATAAACTGGATTTTATACCAGCCAGTACCGAGATAATCAAAGCAATTAATGGCAAAACCATCTATGCGGAGGTTATATCTTTAATAAATAATAATATATATACAAGAATGTTAATAAAAGATAAGGTTAAATTAAGCTAAAGCTTAAAATAAAAATAAAAAATAAAAAGAGGGCCCCAAAGTCGACGGAAGAGCTTATAGTTGTTCCAACAAGAGAAAACTGTATATTTTAAAAAGAAGATAAACCGCAAACGTTTTTATTGAAATGTAGATTTTTTTATTTTAAAATATACATTATACTCTATTTTCCATAATTATGGAAAATAAAGAATAATATATATTTTAAAATAAAAAAACAACCCCCTATTTATATATATATATATATATTATAAATATACTGATTTAAAATATGTTTTTTCGTTACACAGTAATAACCATATTTCAAAAATGGATGCTAAAAACTTTAAATTTAATTATATAATTAAATTAAAAGCATTAGTTCCGTATCCTCTTCAAGCTAATATTGGAATAACTTATTTTTAAATTTACAGAGTTTTAAAAGTACATATAAATTCATAATTTACTATTTCCAAGGATACAGAGAAATCCAGTTATTCAGACAGGGGCAGTAGCGCGTTCATTTTTATTAACTATTGTTGTATCAATTATGAGTTACGTTCGAAAAAGAGGTTAAGTTTAGGGAGGGTAGGGGTGTATTTTTCAACAAATTCTGACATCCGTTAAATGCATATCGTCTGGGTTTTATTATTATTATTTTTGAAACATGGTTATTGCTGTGTAGCGAAAAAAACTTATTTGAAATCAGTATATTTATAATATTTATGCTCTGTAAATTTACATTGAACACTGTTTTGTAAAAATAACAATAAGAACACCAGATTATATATCTTACTGTTCTTTATACATACATACACACGCACACGCACACACACACAAACACACACACACACACACACAAACACACACACACACACACATATATATATATATATATATATATATATATATATGTATTGAAACCCAACCTAAACAAAATCAATTATGGCATCTCTACAAATATTCTTAAATGTCTATAATTGGTAACAGAAGCCATTGGTTTATACCAACGGCTTTCCTTACTTCATTCTCCAATTCACTCTCGTGTGGTCATGTGTGACGTCATGAGATGCGGTGCGTCTTATATGCACGTGTTTATCGTTGCTTAGAAATCATCTATGTAAACAATGACAGACTGTCATCACTGTCTTGTTCGTATATTGCTTAATATGTTGTAATTGACATCTTTGATAATGGCTTATAAGCCGAAAGCTTAGATTGTATCAAAAAATATGGATCAATATTGTGAATTTCTTTCTTCGTTCAACGATAATGTTATTAAACTTATCAGACGTTACGAAAAAAATTACATAAAATAAATAGACAACACTTGTCTATATAATTTAATGAAACGTATATATATATATATATATATATATATATATATATATATATATATATATTTTGAAGCCTTTATTATAATAAGCAAGGATTTTACAACAATATGCCGTACGTGTATAGTAAAACTATGAGTATAAAATTAAACAAAAATTACTCTAAAATGCATTGGCCTCTTTATTACTGTTTCCTCTGGAGTCCCTAGCAACCTCCAGCGGAACCCTAAGGTTCCGAAGAACACTGAGAAACACTGACGTCATACTGAATGCGTAGTGTTGTAGTGTGTCTATTCACGAATGGAGGTAGTTTCACACTGACACCATACAGACATTGCTAAATACATCCCCTATGATTATCATAATTTTAAGTAAGAGGTTGAAGCCTTTATGATAATAAGCAAAGATTTTCCAACAATATGCCATATGTATATAGTACAATTACAAATGTAAAATTAAAAAAAAAATGACTCAAAAATCTCTTGGCCTATTTGTCACTGTTTCTTGTGGAATCCCTAGCAACCTACCCTGAGGTTCCGAAGAGCATCTTCTGAGAAACATTGGGCTAATCCGTATTGTAGTGTGTGTCTCACTCCAAATCGTTCAAGAACAGACTCTACATTTACTATCACACCAGACCATCAGGGGACCCAGTGCTGATTTATGCGACTAGGCCAAATGCAGTTGGGTTTCAAATACTGGGAAAAATACAGACGCAGTTGTAGAAAGACCCATATATAATCTCAATCAATATTTCGCTATAGAATCAGGTGTACAGTCGACCAATTTAGTCATATAGACTCAGGTATGACGCGTTTCGCCCTTAAGGGACTTCATCAGAGTAAGTTTCTTTACTTTGATGCGACTATACATGTGCACGATAGAGAGACGCTGGGAATTTTAAATCTAAAAAGATTTCTTTAAGTGTTTTGGGTCTATAATCTAACCGATTCCATTCTGATTCCTTTTCTTTCTGTTTTTGTTTCCATCACTTTTGTTATTGTTCTGACCGAGTAAATGGTTATAGAAAGAACAAAATAAGCGTTACAGATATATCATATATTAAACAGTAAGTACAACACAAGAGTATTATACGACTAGTGAGGGTGTGTCGATTGACCCAGCGTTCAATATTTGACTGTTAATATTTAACAACCCACCAGGACGGATGTATGTGGCACAAGGCCGAGTTTACCGCATAAACTGTTTCAGGGCCTGTCTACTACCCTGGACGAAACTTTGCCAAGGCAGAAAGTTCGACAGTTGAACAATCTAAGTGACTGTTGTATTTGACAGTCGCCACCCCCCCCCACGAGGGATGTATGTGGCACAAGGCCGAGTTTACAGTGAGTTCTCCGAGCCCGTGGGCTCGGCCAAAAATATTCCCTTAGAAGCCGCATAAACGGGTCCAGGGTCTGTCTACCTCCTCGGACGAAACTTTCCCCTGCGGCAAAGCCTCGTCAGATTCCCCTCTGCCGAGGCGGAGAGTTCAACAGTTGAACAATCTATTCGACTGTTCCCTCAAGGCCTTCTCTCCTACTAATCTTACAGTAGGCAGAAGAGTCCAACATAGATTCTTTAGAGGAAGGACACCACAACAGTTATTAAATATCTCACCTTGGGATAACAGAAGATCTGTCAAGAATGGTAAAACTTTATAATAATCTGGACATAAATTTAATGTGAATGATCTAGCGATTAAAGCACATTCTATACGATTTCGTTTCAGTGAATTATTTTCTCTTTTAATTTGAGCAGCATTTTTATGTCAAAATTGTGGTCAGTCTCGTTATAGTGAGCAACTAATACGTTTAATGTGTTGTTTTTTAAAATGTCGCTTTTGTTCATATAATCTTTTATTTAAGCTTCTTGAGGTTTCTCCAATATGTGCTTCCTTGCAATCCTTACAGGTGATAGAATAAATCCACCTTCAAGTTTAGGCTTGTTTTTTTTTGTGTGTCTTGAGTAAGACTTTTATTGTTTTAGCTGCAGTTATGATTAATTTTATGTTTTATTGTAACATGTGACTGACCATATATATTGTAGAAAAAAATCTATGACAAGGTGGATTTTTTTCGTATGATGCATTTCGCCCACTAGGGCTCAATCAGACTAAAGTGATGTTTACGTTGATATAATTCTGCATCGAACTAAGTTTGCTTACGTTGATGCGATTACACAGGTACGCGAACAAGAGGCTCTGAGAATTTTAAATTTATAAAATTTATTTTTTTATATCTACTGGGTATATAATCTAGCCAATTACTTTTAGATTCTTTTTGTTTCCATCATCTTTGCTATTAAATTTTGATAATGTGCCTGGACGTAAATTTACTGTGGATGATCTAGCAATTAAAGCACTTTCTATACATTTTCGTCTTGCCGAATTGTTTTCTCTTTTAATTAGAAGACGAATCAGATATTTAATAACAAAGGTGATGGAAACAAAAAGAGAAGGTAAAAGAATGTAAATGAAATCGGTTATATTAAATACCCAAAACATTAAAATAAATAAATGAATGTAAAATTCCCAGCGTCTCTCGTTCGTGCGCAAGTGTACCTACATCAACGTAAATAAACTTAGTCTGATGAAGTCCTAAAGAACGAAGCGTTTCACCCGAAAACTTTGTCATACATATTTCCCTTAAAATTGTTCTTGATATATAAAAAATTATATATCTTTATCCTTGATTCAGATATAAACACACTCAATGTATACCTATAGACTCGAGTATATATTAAACCGATAATTAACTTTTAAGTGAGGAGGTGGAGAGTGTCACTGTAGATAGCAGACGAGAATGTAAGGGCTGCATTTCAGCGTTTACATATAGAATCGAGTATAAACTAGACCGTAACTTTAAAGTGAGGCGGTAGAAAGTGTCACTGTAGATAGCAGACGAGAATGTAAGGCCTGTATTTCAATGGATACCTATAAACTAGAGTATAAACTCGATCAATAATTAATTTTTAAGTGAGGAGGTGGACAGTGTCACTGTAGATCGCAGACGAGAATGTAAGGTCTGTATTTTGCTTGAGAGACAATGGAGCCGCACACATACAGACTGGGTGACAGTAAGTGATGAAACCAGGACCTGAACAAAAAATGTAATGTTAAATCTAAAAATGATACGGGACCAGGAATTCATTAGAGCCTATTCTGGCATCAAATGGTAATTTCATAAGCCTAGCTTAGGTGTGGCACAAACCCAAATGTATGGGACACTCCGTGAGGATCACAATCAACATTCTGGCATCATATGGAGGAGAAACGTTTATAAAAACAAATTCGATATAAATCTTTATACATTTTTATAAAATATCCTAAATTCTAAATAACTATAATGAAGATACGAGATATCTACATTCTAGATAGATATAATTTAGATTCTAGATAGCTCTATTCAAAATTCCAGATAGATGTATAGTTGTTAATATACTTTATATTCTAGCTTACCTCAAGCAAGGCAACAAAGCTTCTAAGACACAAGGGGCTAATGAATGCAAGAGAATATGATAAAATACTATTAAGGACAGGGAATAATACAAGAACAAGAATTAAGAAGACAGAAGATAATGATTCAGTTAAAAAGTGAAAAAGATGCAGCACAAGGCTGAAAGTATGGGGAACAGAGTTAGGATCGAGCCCACTATGCTGGCATCATATGGGAGTGGGTCACAGAGTACAATAGAAGGAAAACTGGCCATGATTCAGATCAGTCATATTGATAACCAGAAAAATTCTACTTTTTACTCGAAGTTTCTAGAAATGGAAGCGCTTTAAAAATTTAAAAGTATTTTGACTTGAGTATTCTGGAAGAAAAAAAAAATGGAATGTATGCAAACCAAGGTGTCGATGTAAACTAATTACAACGATGCCAAGAATCTATTGAAAACCAAAAGAATTCCACAATTCCATATTAGCTTAAATCATTACAGGAGCCTTTTGTTGTTCATGATGACGGTCGTCTTTGAGTATAGAATCCAGAGGTTAGCAGTGAATATTTCGAAGACAGTAGGGAAGCGTAGTTCAGGTTAGCAGTGGATATCCCGGTAAAGTAGCAGAGCGTAGTTCTTCCTTCTGTTCCTCTTCGCCTGACAAGCTGGCACTGGACATTCGGATAGAGTAAACAAAATGGCCGCCTTTATACACGACGGATTGTATATTCTACGTCTTCTGATTGGTTAACCTTCTAATGGTGGACTATAAAGTGAGTCAAGTCATTTGGGCTAGCTCACTAGTACATAATATCCCCCAAAACTGCAACACCTTTGAAATTTTGATGCGCCTTCGAACACAGTAGGCAAGTTAAAATACGTAGCAACATGTTCTAAAAATTCCAAACAACCTAACAGAAATCTTAAGCTTAAAATAACCTGTCCTGGGTATGACGATAAACTGCATCCGCGTCCTGGGTAAGACGATAAACTACGTCCAACAGCAAGGCCTCTGATCAGGAGGTTTTGAGGAGCGTGGAACCACCTCTTAATTGCTGGTGTTCCCAGGTCCACCCTGACCCAGGGTGGTAGCACCAGTTAGGGTTCCAGCTATGGGCAAATAGTTAACCCCCAAACTGAGGTAAAAAACATTATGAAAGTGTACAACTAGGTTTTAACACCGGAAATACTTTGTAAAAAATTGTTACCAGAAATAAAATTTTTGAAAAAGAAAAACTTTTACCAGCAATACGTTTTTGAAAAAAAATATTACCAGCAATACATTTTTTAAAATAATATTACCAAGAAAAAAAAGTTGTTAGCATTAAATGACCCATTGAGGTTGATATGCCGTAAAACGAAACAAACCAAACCAAATCTTAAAATAACGAAAACTTTAGAAAATATTTGGAAATAAATTTCTTTTGTTATTTTTTTTTTCATGTAGGTTTTGAATTGAATAGTTGAAAGGTTAAAAAGTGTGTGATATTAAGCAAAGGAGAGTGGCGGGAAACAGCATCGGGAAAGTGGCGGGAAATTTTATAAAGAAAGCAGCAAGAAGATATAATGCTTAGTTAAAAAGTTAAGAAGCGAAAAACAAATGAACAGGTAAAAAATATCATCAGAAGATTTGGAATATAAGAAAAAAGATGCAAGAAAAAAAATGAAAGTATAAGAAGCTGAAGGAAATCGGGAAGGAAGGCATGAAAGCATAAAAACATGAAATCAAAACGTAAGAATAAGAGAAGAGGGGAGGGGAGAAGCAAGAACACGTAAAGAAATTAAAGTCTTATGAAACGTTTTTAGCATTTTTTAATAATGGAAAATATCGATTAAAACATGTGAAAGAAAATAACAATAAGGTGATTTTTTAAAAAATGAGACAATTAAGAAAGGATAAAAAACAAAAGTAAATTTAGAAACGAAGAACTTAAAAGAAAACGGGAAAAGTATTGAAACAAGAAAAAAAATAAAGAGTTAAAAATGGGAAGAAAAGAAGGAAAAAGAGTTGAAAGAAATGAAAAATAAAACAAAGAATAGAATAAAACGTAATGAAACTGAAAAGCATAAAAGGAAGGAATGAAAGAAAAAAGAAGAATAAAAACGAAAAAAAGAATAAATGAAGAGAGAAAGATATAGAAAGATAAGATGAAAGGAATGAATGAGAGAGAAAAAAAAAAGAAAAATGAAAAAAAAAATGAGAAAAAATGAAAAACGAGAAAAAGAAGAAAGGAAGAAACGGAAAAAAAAATGAAATGAATGAAGAAGGGAAAAGAAAAAAAACAAAAAAGAAAAAAATGAGAAGAAAAGAAGGGAAAATTGTTGAAAAATGTGAGAAAAAAGAGAAATAAAACAAAGAATAGAATAAAACGTGATGAAGCTAAAAAGGATAAAAGGAAGGAATGAAAAAGAAAAGAAGAATAAAAATGAGAAAAAGAGAAAAAGGAAGTAAATGAAGAAAGAAAGAAACTGCAAGAAAAGATGAAATGAATGATGATAGAAAAGAAAAAAGAACAATGAAAAAAATGAAAAAATAAAAAAAACGAGAAAAAGAAGAAAGGAAATAAAAGAATGAAAGAGAAGAAATTAATCAAAATGAGAAATAAGAAGTGTAAAATGGACGATGAAAAACCGTGAATAAGTATTAAATTTTTTTTTAAGCATTACGCCCCGAGCAAGGCGTGAAGCCACTTGGATGCAGGGGGGTTGCAGAAGATTTGAAGCAAGAGCAGATAGGAGTGATAGAAGAAAGGATGAGATGGATAGTGGGTAGATCAAGGTAACTGGAGATGTCGATTGACATTACATTTGAATAGTTGGAGATTATAGCTCTCAGGGAAACAGTAATTGGGAAGGGTGTTCCACAGTCGAGAGGTGCGAGGTATGAAGCTATTGGAGTAGAAGAGACGGCTATATTTAAAAGTTTCTACAGTGTAAGGGTGGGAGCGGGTTGCCAGCCTCGTAGGGTGCTTGAATTCATGAAGTCTGGGAACCAGTGAAAGCAGCTCATCAGAGCAGTAACCATGAAAGTATTTGTAGAAAAGACAGAGAGAGGCGACGGTGCGTCTGCGAGAGAGTGACTGTAGACGAGATGCCAGTCTGTGGATCTTGTCAAGAACTCTGAGGTAAACAGAAGGTGCACCAGACCATATATGGCAGCAATACTCCATGCAAGGTCGAATGGTTGATTTGTAGATTTGAAGGATCGATTCCGGGGAGAAAAATTTCCTGGCGCGGCACAGAGAGCCAACTTTTCTCGCGGTGGACGAAGCAATTGACTCAATGTATTTGTTCCATCTCAGGTCAGCAGTCAAGGTGAGACCGAGCAGACGCAGAGAGTTGCTCTCTAGAAGTTGATTATCAGGCATTCTAATTGCAGGGAAGGATCTATATGGTGATTAAAAGAAAGTGAACGAATAAACGATTCTTTCTATGTGCCGTTTCCTCTCAGGACGTAGGCGATCATGGCTCTCCACTTCTCCCTATTCCTTGTAGCTCTCAATAAGTTTCGTTCCTCTGCCACCTCCTCCAGACAACGTTCTGTCATCCACTTGCTTAAACCCGCCAGGTATGTCATGTGTTGCTTTCCTTCTATCCATGTTCTCTTTCCCTCTATTCGACCTATGAGTATCAGATTCTCCAGGCCCTCTTTTCTCATTACGTGTCCGAGAAATTTCAGCTGCCTCCTCTCGATGTTAAGTATAAGCCTCCTCCTTGTTTGTATCCTCTCTAAGACCTCATCATTGCTTATCCGCTCGGTCCATGATATACTAGGCATCTTTCTGTAGAACCACATCTCTGTCGCCTCGAGTCTCTTCTTGATCTTTGAGGAGACCTTCCAACATTCACTGCCGTAAAGGAGGACAGATATCACGTAGCAGCTCAGCATTCTTTACTTTGTTACCAAAGAAATCCTCCTGTCTCGCAATACTCTACCCAGCTTTTGGAATGTGTCCTTGGCCATCCTAATGCATCTACGGATCTCAGTGTCGCACTTACCGTCCTCTGTTAAAAAGCTTTCCAGATATTTAAACTTCTGCACCTGATTGATTTTAATATCCCTGACCTGCAAATCGAATTTTGGGCTCATCCTTTTACCGATGACTATACTTATCTTCTTGTACTTTATGTTTAGTCCTTTTTCTCGCTCTCCGTAATTTCTTTTCCGCGTCTGCTATCAGTACTGTGTCATCTGCGTATCTTATTTTGTTAAGATTGTGGCAGCCAATACTAAATACGGGTAGGATTTCCAACGATTAGAAAGATAAAAACGGAGAAAAATGGCAGAAAGAAAAAATGAATAATAAAGGGAAATATTTTTTATCTTTCTCAGGAGGGAAAATGAGAAAAAAAAGCAATTAAAGAAAAAAATGAAAAACTCTGACAAAAAATGAAATTGTACTGAAAAAAAAGAAAGAATATAAATTGAGTAAAAGAAATTCGAAGAAAAAAGAAAAGAACGATGACAAAGAAAGAAACGACGAAGAAACGAAAAAGAAAGAGAAAGCAAGAAAGAGAAAACTAAGATGATGTTGAACTAGAAGGAAAACATTTTTAAAAATCCCCAGAAAGAATGAAGAAAAAAAAAGAAAAGAAAAAAGAAAGGATAAACAGTAGAAAGTAACGAAGGAAAAAAGTGGAAGGAAAGGAAATGGTAAAGTGGAAGATAAAGTAAAATGAGGGAAACAGTAAAATAAAAGAGATGGTAAAAGGAAAGAAACAGTAAAATGAAAGAGATGGTAAAAAAAGATTCAGTAAAAATAAAGAAATGTTAAAAGGAAAGAGTAAAAACAAAGAAACTGTAAATGTAAATCAGTGTAAAAAGAAGAAACACTAAAAAGAAAGATAGAGTAAAAAAGAGAAAGATAGTAAAATGAAAGACACCGAAAAAAGAAACAGCAAGATAAGAGAGAGAGAGAGAGAAAGAGAGAGAGAGAGAGAGAGAAAGAAAAGAAACTGAAAAAGAAAGAAAATAATAAAAAGAAAGATTCAGTAAAATGACCGATACAGTAAAAGAAAACAAACGGTAAAGAGAAAAATACAGTAAAATCTGAGAGACAGTAAAAATAAAAGATATTGTATAAGGAAAGAAACAGTAAAAAGAATGAGTCAGTAAAAAGAAAGTAACGGTAAAAGGAAAGACAGTAAAAAAAGAAACTGTAAAATGTAAGACACTGTAAAATGCAAAGAAACGGTAAAGAGAAAGATACAGTAAAATGAGAGAGACCGTAAAACTAAAGAAATTAAAAGAACAGACATGGTAAAAAGAAAGAGACAGTAAAATGAAATATACGGTAAAAGGAAAGAAACAGTAAAAAAAGAAACAGAAAAATGAAAGAAATTGTAAAAGGAAAGAAACTGTAAAACAAATGAGACGTCAGAATGAAAGATACAGTAAAAGGTAAGAAAGGATAAAAAGAGACAGTAAAAAGAGAAAGACAGTAAAATGAAAGAAACGGTAAAAAGAAAGAGACGGTAAAATAAGAGAGATAGTAAAATAAAAGAAACAGTAAAAGGAAAAAGCAGTTAAAAAGAAACAGGTAAATAAACGAGACAGTAAAATGAGAGAGACAGTAAAAGAAAAGAAACAGTTAAAGAAAAGAAACAGTAAAAAAAGAAACAATTAAATGAAAGAGAGAGCAAAATGTAAGATAGAGTAAAAGGAAAGAAACGGTAAAAGGAAAGAGGAAAAAACCAAAGTAGTATTTCTGAAACTAGGAAAAAGATACGCAGATGACACTGTTGAGGACAGACGCGGGAAGAAACTGCAAGAATTTCCCCTTAAAATGTCGTAGATGAGAAGAAAAATATGGTAAAGTGAGAAGAAAAATTTTGTAATGCGAGAAATGTCGTAAAGGAGCAGTAAAATGCCGTAAATGAAAAGAGAAATGTCGTAAAGCGAGAAGAGACAAGTTATGAACTGTAAGAAGACACAATGTCTGGTCGTCAATAATTGAGATAGCCCAAGGTTTGAGTTAAGAAATGGTGGGTCCAAAATCAAACAGGTGCAGGAATTGGGTGTGTTTTAACAGATGGCAGGAAATGTAACGCAGAAATCCGATGACGCATTGGAATAGTGAAAGATGCCTTTCAGAAACTAAGCAATGTATTAAGTGACAGAAAACAGTCCTTATAAACAAATAACAGATTATTGAACTGCTATGTCAAGTCTATTTTTCTATACTCTTGTGCAAATTAATTGAGACACAAGCTTTATTTTCCTTTCTTTAATCTCACAGTCAATTTTAGACCCACTGGTGTGACAGTGTGTAATCGATTTCTATTTTTCTTCCGATTAGGTCACTTGAAGTGGTGTGCAGTGATATGAACCTATTTTCGAAGTGTATGACGGAATTTGTTTGACCTTAAAAATATTGCGTCATCCGCGATTGAATCAGAATTTTATCACGCCCAGACACTATTGCTGTTATATGGCCATTGTCTGCGATGGACGTTACTCCAAGGAAGCGTACGAAAATTGTAACGGTGCACGAATACAATGGCAAGCCTTACCAGTGAGTAAATCAAAGTACTATAGACTGGCCCGGAAACTCTCCTGATTTACATCTAATCGAGAATATGTGGTCAATCTGCAAGGAACGATTTCGTGGAATAGACATACGAAGTAGTAACATGTGAACTGGGTCATGTCTCATTAGAAAAATACGAAAAAAGTAAATAATAACGGAATTATTCGTTTTGTTTCAATTAATTTACACAAGGGTTTACATCAAAATAAATAAACAATGATACAAAGTTGACAGAAGTTTACTAATGAGTTACGTGCACTTAAACGAATGGGGCGACAGCATCTGAAGAAAAAAGCAATCTGTACTATTTGAATATATTTAATCTCCAAAGAGAGAAATAAAGGAAAAGAAGTGCTTGTAGACAATGTGCGACTGCGTACTTAGCTCAAGAGAAAAAGCTCGCCGGTATATTGTCGACAGTCCTTACTGAAGAAGGATCAAGCTGAGAAGAAATAGATCGAAGCAACAGTGGCGAACAAAGAAACAGAAACAAATCGCTGCACGAACACACAGGCAAGCCTTAACAGTGAGCAAATCAAAATACTATAGACTGGCCGGGAATATTTTCCTGATTTAAACCCACTCGAGAATCTGTGGTCAATCTGCAAGCAACGAATGCTTGGAATGGACATACAAAGCACTGGCATGTGCACTGGGTCATGTTTCATTGGAAAATACGAAAAAAGTAAATAATAACGGAATTATTTGTTTTGTTTCAATTAATTTGCACAAGGGTGTATATGGCAGTGAATGCTGAGCACTTGTGTCACAGATTAGAAAAAAGACTCGAAGGGATAGAGTAGAGGTTCTACCGAGGACCGAGAAATGCTCAGACTAACATAGACTGAACATGTAAATAATGAGGAAGTTTTAAGGAAAATGGGGACTTAACGGAAACACATTTTCAAAATCAGAAAGAGAGAGATGAAAGTTCTAGAACACGTAATAAGAAAAGAGGGCTTAGTGAATTTAACACTCACAGGAGATGGTGAAATAAGATTGGAAAATAGCAAACAAATGTGTAAAGGCATTGCAGACCTAGGGCAGAGATCGTAAACTTAAACGTTGTTTAGAGTTACACGTGATAGGAAGCTGTGGAGAGGAATGATCGCTCACGTTCTTAAGCGATATTAAAAAATTAAAGAAAGAAAGAATCTAAAAAACATTACAAGATGTTAAATAGATAGAATGAAAATCCCCCCCACCCAAAAAAGTAAACGAAGGGAAAGTAATTTTAAAGAAAGAAAAAGAAAATGAAAAACAAAAAGTAAAAAAAAAAACAACACGAAATATAGTTGAAAAAGAAAAGAAATATAGTTGAAAAAGAAAAGAAATATAGTTGAAAAAGAAAAGAAATATAGTTGAAAAAGAAAAAGACGGTGCTGTTGAAAGTAACGAAAAAGATCTTGAAAAAAAAAAAAGAAATGAAAATGGATCAGGAACAGAAAGAGAAAAAGAAAGAAAAAAATCTAAGAAAACGTAAAGAAAAAGAAAAGTAAAACAAGCCATGACGCTAAAAAAAAAGAAACACTATCGATTGTAGCAAAAGAAGTGAAAAAGAAAAACAAATCGGTTAAAAAAATAAACATAATCAAAAACTCGAAATCGAAAAGAAACGGAAAGAACGCTAATTAACCCTAACAAAAATCTTACCAATAAAAAAATAAATCACAATTAAATTAACTGCCTAATAACAACTCTATCAGCAACCAAGCAAGCAAATGCACAACGAAGCAAATGTCTAAACAATTGCACAAGGAGAAATTGTTTTGTTTTGACAAATGCACCGAATTTAATCAATAAGAAGGTCGGCGCTCGTCAACTGCAGGGCGAATTCAAACTTTATTTTGCCGAACTGATTATGAAACGAATAAAAGCGTTTGTGATTTCGATGATGAAAAAGAAGCAGAGGAGGTATGAACGAACAATCAACAGAAATTGTCAAGTGAAAATAAATAAATAAATAAATAAATAAAGTTTATGTCTCATAAAATTCTGGATATCGTCCTCATCGAAAAAAAAAAAAAGAAAAAAAAAAGGAAAAAAGAAAAGAAAGCACAATTAACCTTTTGAATTGTGAGCTTGAAAACAGACATCGGCCGCCATCTTTCTCTCGCGTTTTCTTGTTCGTGATTTCACAAATGGGAAACTTATTCAGCAGGATATTTTTTCGTGTGACTAAATTGAACAATGTGCAACTGAAAACATTTGAAAAATAATCTTTATTAACATCGCCCTACTATGGCGGGCGTAACAGCAAAATTGTCCAAATCGTGTAACGGCAAAATTGTCCAAATTCTGTAACAGCAAAATTGTCCTAATCGTGTAACAGCAAAATTGTCCAGTTGTTAGATTAAGCTTTCAGCCATTTCATCTTAGAAATCTTAATCGTAGTTTTTCTCATAAACTCTAACTCTCAGTAACCCCTTTGCGTCTTAGTGGCTTTGTTTCCTTGCTTGCAGTGAAAAGAGAAAAGAGCGTGAATTCTGCACGTCAAGCTAAACTGACAAACTTTCCACAACCTGGACACCGCTTATTAAATTCTCTAATGTTTGAGAGGATATTTATTTTTGCTTATTGCAGACGAGGAAGGAAAATTAAAGATTATTCGCAATAGTTTGTCAGTCATCTTTAATGAAACATGTATAAAAGAGGGATTGCTGCCAAAATATACACGCGCGCGCAAACACAAACACCCCTACGCATATATATATATATACATATATATGTATTGATGCGTGTTTCATTAAATAATATAGACAAGTTTTGTCTATTTATTTTGAGTAAGTTCCTTTCATATTGTCTGATAAGCTTCATAACATTATCATTGAAAGAGGAAAGGAAATCACCATATTGATATATGTTTAAATCCAATCTAAGCTTCCGGCTTACATAACCCATTATCAAAGATGACAATTATTTTTCAATATATCAACCAATACACGGAACAATAATGATAGTCTGTTTTTTTTTATGTGAATATGAAAGGAACTTAC
>CAHIKZ030005489.1:1020000-1042500 GCA_903632075.3 Acanthosepion pharaonis | reverse complement strand
CAATACCTCATCTCAGAGATATAAACAGATACAGTGTGCTTCACCATTAGACCACGTGAAGCTATTACAAAGATGCACGATTTTCAGGGCGTTGGCGGTCATAGCTCTCCACGATTTCCTGTCTTTTGTACCTCTTAAATTTTTATCTGGCATCTCGTCTGCAGTCGCTATCTCACAGACGTGCTGTTGCCTCCCTCTGTCTTTTTTACAAATACTTTCAGGGTAACTGCTCCGATGAGCTGCTTTTGCTGGTTCCCAGACATCATGAATTTAAGCGTTCAACTAGGCTGGCATCTCGCTCTCACCCGGTCAATTAGAGTCATTAAAATACATACTTAGTAGCTGCAAATCAGCGCTGGCTGATGGTAGGTACAGATGGCGCCATGATGAAATATTGAAAGACATAGCAGAAGTCGTTAATACAGCCATCCGTACAAACACATTTAATTCAAACAGGAATCTTATAAATTTGATTAAAACTGAGGTGAATCCGAACCCAAAGAAAATGATTGCACCCAATTGTCTATCGACAACAGACTGACTGAGATCTTAGAGTAGATATAGACAAAAGATTAAACTTCCCGGATCAGATTTTCAAGACCCTATTGCGTTCAGACTTAATCCTCTTTTCAAATAAGTTAAAGAAAATCATTATTTGGGAATTAACAGTCTGTTATGAGGACAATGCAGAAGAAGCGAATGAACGGAAAAAAACTAAGATACGATGAATTACTGGAAAAATTGTAGGAGTAATGGATGGAAGGCAAGCTGCAAGCCAATTGAAGTAGGCACAAGGGGTTTTGTAGCAAAATCACTAGTCAGCGCCCTAACAGATATTTGGATAGTGGGAACAAAAAGACAAAAGGCAATCCAAACTATTACTGAGACAGCAGAAAAAACAGCTAAATTGTTATGGCTAAAACGAGCCAGTGCATGGACAAGCAATCTAAATTCGAGATTGATAAATGTTATCTCTCACAGACGTGCCGTCGCTTCCCTCTGTCTTTTTAACAAATACTTTCATGGTAATTGCTCCGAGGAGCTGCTTTCGCTGGTTCCAAAACTTCATGAATTTAAGCGTTCTACTAGGCTGGCATCTCGCTGACACCCTTTCACTGTCGAAACTCTTAAATGTAGCCGTCTCTTCTACTCCAAAAGCTTCATGTCTCGCAATTCTGCCTCCCTATTTCTTGTTTTCCTGATAACTATAATCTCAAACTATTCAAATATAACGTCAATCGACGTCTCCAGATGCCCTGATCTATCCCCTAACCGTATTTTCATCCTTTCCTCTATCACTCCTCTTTGTTCTCGCACCAACTCTCTGTAACCCCTTGCGTGCTAGTGTCTTCCCGCCTTGCTTGGGGTGAAACGCTTAAAAAATAAACATTCTCTTAAACCCATTTACTTAAGCTAGCTAAGTTGTTTATGAGTTGCTTTTTTTCTGTCCCTCTTGCCTGTGAATATCACATTTTCACAGTCTGGGGAGTTAGAAGGCCAGGTGTAAGTAGTGATTTGAAATCATGACTGGGTTCTCTTGCTTCTGTGCCATGGTGCAGAATCTTGTTGGCAGACATAGAGTCTTCAGCAGCCACCCGCTTGACCCAGGTTTGAGCCAGAAGCCCTGTGGAAAGAATCGTGATATAAGATCATTATCATTACTGATCACTCTAAACACAATGATGTCGACTGGATATATCATCAAACCCTTTACAAATCTTCAGATTGACACCCAAACATTGAAATATGCGCATTTTGTTGAGTAATATATATATATATATATATATATATATATATATATATATATATATATATATATATATATATATATAAAAACCTAAAGAGCCAGACAAACCTACCAAGGTTTCATCTATGCGGATCGTCAGGGAAAGCTGGCTAAAGAGGTGACGTAAGAACGGAATATATAGCTTACAAACCTAAAATCATGACCACGTGACCAACAAAAAAAAAAGGGGAAGAAAACTCAGACACCGTGGTGGGGGTTAATAATTTATTCAAATCGAGATGAAAAAAAAAAAAAAAAAGAAAAAAAGGGAAAAAATGTGGGAGGAGACCTGGATGCTAGACGATTATTTTCGGCTGACGTAGATGTTCTTTGTTCTTTTTTTATAGTCAAAGTTTTTCCGTCAGAGTAAAACAAAAGCATGCCATGTTTGTGGGGATTTTTCACTTTCTTCAGCAACCGTTCTGAACGCATGAGACGGTTTTCCTGTGTCTTCGCCGATATGAATTGGCCTTTCCTCTTTACATATGACTTATATCGAATGTCCTGATGTACCACGGTTCTGATAGTCCACTCTGATATCTGGAGTTCTTTGGCGATGGACCCCATTGATCTTCCGGGTTTCTCATCTATGATGTTTTGAACATTCCGTATAAATTCTGGTGTTCTTACGGTATGAGAGCGCTGTGAATGTTTTTTTTTTTCTTTTTGCCATCAAATCCCTCTAGCTCCAACCGAACCTTATGAACAAATGATCTGGCAACATGTAAAAAGTTACTGATTTTTAAATCACTACATTTTGCAGTTAAAGCAACAATGACTGCATGCCATATCATTTTTTGGGTTAACATTTTCCTCTGACTGGGTTATCTGAAATAAGAAAAAAGTAATATTATAAATGATTTGAGTGTGTAGTGAACTTAAAACGATATGTCCTCAAATAGCACTCGAACATGTATGTCATGTGTGCAATGGATGATTTGTCGTCCAAATGGCGCAAAAATGAAAATAAATCTGACATCTCATTTTAACAGATATATTTACCAAAATTACATCAAATATTCTGAAATACTAAAGAGTAAATTTAATCAATAAAATCGCTATTGGCTTCACCCACGGCCTTCTGTAACTCTTCTAGATGGTCTCCTTGTTTAAGCTGGTGAATACTGCCATAACCCTTGCTTTCAGTTCATCTTTGGTGTTACAAGAGGTTTGCTTCTCGCCTGTGCCGTACATCAAAGCGATTGCAGTCTTGGGAGTTATAAGGTCAGATATAAGGGGTGATGTGACCGCCAACATTGCCTGACAGCCATGACTGGGTTCTCTTACTTTTGTGGCATGGTTCAGAATCCTGTTGCCAGAAATAGAATATCATAAACCGAATGTCTTCAGCAACAAAAAAGGTAACAACAACCAAAAAAATAAAAATAAAAGAAAATATTACAATATGAGCTCTGCTAAAAACATTGATTGATAACAGTAAAAATTGCAATATGAGCACTGGTAAAAAATGAAGCTGAAGACATTAGGTTTATAATACCTAGAAATTCATACACGGGACACATGGCACAGTGGATAAAGGCGTTAGATAGACCCACTGACAGACCCCAAAGAGTGTGAGTTTAATACCCTGTCAAGTCGGTTGGCGAGGAAAATAAACAGGGGAATGTCGCTGTGTCAGAATTTTTCAACTTTACCTGGAGGCCGTAACCTGACATATATCATTTTGGAATTTGTGATCGAATTAAAAACATTCAGGGCCGTATCCAGACCCGCAATCTTAAAATTTTGGGTTCACAAGTTTTCATTGCTGTGATTGTTTTCGGATTCCTCCATTTTGATTAATAAAATCAGTTAAAGGGCCACAACTCTCTAACTTTCAATAACTCATGTTCCAATGACAAAATTACAATGAATAAAATTGTCCGTGTTTTCAATTTTACTGCTAAAGGTCGCAACCCACCATATGCAATCAGACTGTTAAAAACATTCCGGCTCGGATTCCAAAGTTTTCATTACTGCGATTGTTTTGGGCGATTTTTCCCGTGATTTTTTGCGGTGAACTTTTTATACGAATAGAATTTTTATAACTTGGAAATAAATATGGGAAGAATCGAAATTAATTGCAAAATCCAGCGAAAGTCCTCTATTAAATAAAAATAGTTTTTTGCACGGAAAGTAAGGGCATACGTACATTAAACTACCTTTAAATTAAGCGGCGACAGAAGAATTATCGTCGATCTTTTAAAAGGCAAGCTTAAATATTAATGTAATACTTAAATGCAGCGATCAATTTTGAGTTCTGTACTTTATTGTTGTTCATCGCATTTTCTGTCTGCCTATTGTAATGAAGGTCCAATCAAGTTTTCCCCGCAGGAGCTTATATCTGTTCCTGGTTTGGTAATCGTTTTAATTCCCAGTGAGGCTACTATGTCCCACGCAGAGCAGATGGTTATATGATGCATGAACGTAAGAAAAGTAGGTAAGAAGTACAGTTTATATAATTATGTAGGAAAGATAACGATTGACCATAGATTTTAAGAGGTTAATATTGTAGTGGTTGCGAAAACATTTTGTCGATAGTCTGATCCACAAAGCAGTAGTTTTGGGGAGAAGCTGTCCCAGAAGAACTTTCTTTTTACTAATGGAAGGGAATGAAGATCACTAATCCTCGTGTGAGTGACAGGGCGGATCTCAGCTGTAAATGTCTGGACTGGTAGAAGTAAAGAATGTGGCTGGTTAGAGCACTTTCCATGGAAATGGCGATAAAGTAGCAAGAGTCTCGCGATGCCACGTCTGGGAGAAAGGGCTTTTGGGGTAGAAACGACAAAGCCAGGTTGACGATTTTGAAAGAAAGACAAGGAAATACTTAGCAAATACAGCTAATATATATAGCACCAGCATTTCATTTTTGATTAGATTGGACTCGAATAAATACATATAGAAGGAGGAGTCAGGTAGTTACTGTTGTGGCATTTTTAGGACCAGAAATAAAGACACAAGAGAGGAATTGAGTTAAACAAATATATTAACAGAATCCGTAAAACAAACATATACAAACGAGAGTGTGTTATGGTGGAACACACCTATTCTATAGTTAATAGACTCTCCCACCTATAATAAGTAGGAGTAGTAAGAGTAACGGGTCAGTCAGTCGTTCACTTCTGAAAAGACTGTTTTGTTGAACTCTCTGCCTTCGGGCGGGGAGAAATCCGAACGAGGCTACGCCGAAGGGCGGAGTCTCGTTCAGGGAAGTAAACCGTCCCTGAACCCGTTTATACGGGTTCAATGGGCATATTTTTGGGCCGAGCCCACGGGCTCGGATATCCCACATTAAATAACCAACTTTATGTCACATGATGCCCCAGTGAGGGAGGGTGACTGAATATCGTCAGTCGTTCACTTCTGAACCGACTGTTCGGTTGAACTCTCTGCCTTCGGGCGGGGAGGAACCCGAACGAGGCTACGCCGAGGGGCGGAGTCTCGTTCGGGGAGGTAAACCAGCCCTGAGCCCGTTTATACGGGTTCAATGGGTATATTTTGGGGCCGAGCCCACGGGCTCGGAGAACCCACAATAAATAACTGACCTTGTGTCACATGATGCCCCAGTGGGGTGGTGACTGAATATCGTCAGTCGGTCAGTCAGTGAGTCGATGTCGGACGACAGTTAGTCGAATACGAAAGTATCAGCGACCACAACCAGATTTCTCTGCATAATACTAACGTTTTGTACGTCGAACCTATTTTAGGACCGACTTAGTACAAATACAAGCCTCCACTGCGAAATAACTCCACCACAGAGTGTTACAGCAAGAATGTTCGGTTCGACTGTCAGAATTGACTGCTGGAAACTCCCCTATCCAAAAGGCAGTACCTGCTCCTATTTATAGCTGGGAGAGTCCATGCGTGCCTGGGTAAATTATTATGACAGTTACTGGACCGGTACGAAGACTAGGACATTTTTGCCAGCATCTTTAAGAATGTGTAAATAGATGTCGAAATAGTCATGCTCTTCACCATATTTTCATTATTTGCTAATGAAATATTGTTCATGTACGTGTACTATATTTTCTTCTCCAATTACTCACATTTTTTTACGTTCTAAAATCATCTGGCTGGTATGGCGTTCGGTAAATTACACATTTCAGTGAACTAAAATGTCACAATTTAAAATTGTTCATTATTGTAGTTGGCAAAACGGCGTATTATAAACAAATTGCACACGAGACGCATTTTGATTGCCTGCAGACGACATCTGAATTATTTGGTGTTTTTTTTTTGTATTTTTATTTTATGAATTTGTTTTAATATTCAGAGGGAAATAACTTTATATTTGATGAAATTATTTCCAGACAAATGCTGTGTAAGAAATTGTTTACGTTATTTTCTAGATATTTTCTGTTGAAAATTAAGGAAATCTACGTCGAACGGCGATTTGCAGAAAATTCTTAAGAACTTAATTTGGGAGGAATGTTTTTACAAAAATGGTTCAAGAAATTCTGAAAAGATAGAGGAAGTTATCTCTTCAATATAGAATAGACGCATGATACTTATATATATATATATATATATATATATATATATATATATATATATATATATATATTATAAATTAACTGATTTAAAATATCGCTTTTTCGCTACACAGTATTAACCATGTTTGAAAAATGGAAGTTGAAAGCTTCAAATATAATTTTGTAATTAAATTAAAAACATAATGTTTTTAATTTAATTACAAAATTATAATCGAAAACATATTTTAAATCAGATATTTTATAATATTAATGCTCTGTAAATTTACATTGAGCACTACTTTGTAAAAATAAAAAAAACAATAAGAACACCGGATTATATATCTTACTGTTCTTTATATATATATATATATATATATATATATATATATATATATATATATTACAATAAACGTGCAATCAATTTACAAATACATGAATTATTCACACAAAACTAATGCAAAGGTTAATGATTTAAATGGCGAGACATCCATCATCGCAAACAATTCAAATAGTACACAAAAACCTCCAGATCCGTTATGAATGAATTGATCCTTGTTTATATAAATTTCTGCCGTATTAGTTGTTATTTTTACTACAAGCTTTCGTCTGTTCCTACAGACATCTTCAGGTATATAATAGATGTTGTTCTTGTTTTTTTTCTCTTAGTAATAAGAGGACATCGAAAATATATGTGTTATTGTATCCGAAATGCTATTGAAAATGAGTTATTGGTTTTTGAACGCGTCAAAGCCACGCTGAGTTTGATTTTAAATTTTTTAAAGTGTTTGCGTTTATACGAAATAGGGTGATGAACAAATTTTTACTGGTAAATTTTACTGTCAAAGTGGCATGAACTATATTGTTCAATAATTACAGTAATGTCGCACTTATTATCTAAAAGTCGCACATGGATCAGTTATTTAAATTACAATAAACGTGCAATCAATTTACAAATACATGAATTATTCACACAAAACTAATGCAAAGGTTAATGATTTAAATGGCGAGACATCCATCATCGCAAACAATTCAAATAGTACACAAAAACCTCCAGATCCGTTATGAATGAATTGATCCTTACACATATATAATAACACATATATTTTCGATGTCCTCTTATTACTAAGAGAAAAAAAAAGAACAACATCTATTATATACCTGAAGATGTCTGTAGGAACAGACGAAAGCTTATAGTAAAAATAACAACTAATACGGCAGAAATTTATATAAAACAAGGATCAATTCATTCATAACGGATCTGAGGTTTTTGTAAAATTTGAATTGTTGCGATGATGGATGTCTCGCCATTTAAAATCATTAACCTTTGTATTAGTTTTGTGTGAATAAATGTATATATATATATATATATATATATATAATACACAGGTAAAAATGCGTTGGTATATAATCCAAGTGGATCTTAATAATATAAAATAAATAAATTGTTACACAAAAAGAGCTCAATGTATTTATTATAACAGAGCATATAAATTACGCAACAAAGAAATCCAAAATTACCTCATGGGTATAGACTATTTCAACCGACGCCGAGTACGTCAGTCTCATTTAACCCACGGATATATATATATATATATATATATATATATATATATATATATATATATATATATAAGTAAAAAGTGTTGTCACTTGGTAGATTGATGTTACCTTCAGTATCCTGATCGTCCACTCGTCAGGGGATATCAGCAATTTACTCTTTATACTTATCGATTTTGCTTTCTTTATATGCACTTACCATTGTTGCAAGTTTTTTTTTTCATAGTGTGTCTGTGCGTGTGTATTCGCGCGCACGTGCGTCTCTCTTCGCGGATGTTTGTTCGTGCGCGCGAAGGATTTGCGGACATCATATGTTTATATATACTTTTGTCTTTGTTTTGGTGTGAGGAACCCCCCCCAAAGTTTATAAGAGTATTTTTGATACACCCTCTCTCTCTCTCTCTTTCTCTCTCTCTCTCTCTCTCTCTCTCTCTCTCTCTATCTATCTATATATATATATATATATATATATATATGTGTGTGTGTGTGTGTGTGTGTGTGTGTGTGTGTGTGTGTGTGTGTATCTGTCTGTCTGTCTGTCTGCTGGGGGTGTAATACGTTAATATGTAATATTAGATAATAATATAATGAATCGTACTGCAATATGTCATTTAGTACGTATGAAAAACTTACCATATATTAGCGATCACGTAAAAAAAAAACAACAAAAAACAAAAGGTTGTCAAATATGTGACGAAAACACCGCAATTCTTCAAACCTAAATCTGGAAGACTCATAAAACCAACCCAAGAACTGAGAAACATTAAATGTCCTCTACCGTCCAAAACAAGAAATCGATATATGCTGACCATCATCGTCGAATATTCGCGATTCTGATTTGTATTTTCCCTGCCGGGGACATGACAGCAAACTCTGTCATTCACTGCTCATACTCCTTATTTGCCATTTTGTGGATTCCAGCATAAATCCACTTGGACCGTGGAATCATTTTCATGTCAGAGCAGTTGGGACCAATTCCTAAGCGAACGAGTGGTGGCCGCAAACAGAACAACTCCTTATTACTCCCAGGGTAACGGACAATGTGAACGCTATAATGGCATCATTTGGAAAACGGAAGAGTTGGCTGGACCAAACCGTTCAATCACTGATTGGAAGAATCTCTTCCCTGGGTCGCTGTATGTCATCCGAACTCTTCTGTACATACCAACAAACGCTACATCACATAAAAGCTTTCTTAAGTTTTATCACGCGTCCGTGTTGTTATAACAATATGTATATGTAATAATATTTAGAAGCGAAATGAATTTATTGGAACAACGTATCTATAAACAACAAACAAAATGTCGTTAGCAACTTGATACTTTGTTTCAATAAATACATTTCGTTTTTTGCCTTGAAAATGTCCACATTGGACGAAACGTGTCGGCAAAAACTACAGATTCCCTATTGTCTTTTTTCCATTATGCATATAGTCTTTTTCTATAGGTTAATTCTGATAAAAATGTACATATCTATAATTCCAGCAATATGAGCATTACTTTAGTTTGATGAAGTCCTTTTAGAGGTCGAAACACGTTATAAAGAAATTTCCCAAATTTGTCATTGACATTATTCTGATATATAGAAATTATTATATTATATTCACGAATAATACTTTAATATTAATGTCATACTGTAATACCTAACAAAAATGCTTGTATTACATTTAATATATAATACAGTTATATGTAATACTTTAATATGCAACCAGTATTACATTTGATATAGACTCTTGTATTAGTCGAAACGATTAAACGTCGACGCAACTATTTTATGTCTGAGAAATACGCAAATATCGAACCCTTGTGCATAAGCCGATTTCGCTAATCAACCTATGTTCAGATGACACGGTTTTGTAAATTCCCACGAGTGGAGAATGTGTTTTAATATTTTGATATTTAAAAATTTGTTTAAGTGTCATTTAAATTTTGGTTTTTCTTTCACCCCTCATTTAAAGGATGAATTTTCTTTTACCATTTCACATGTTTTATAAAGTTTCAAGATGTTTCTCAAAATTTTGTTTTCCTTCCTATTGGCAGACGACAATGGCGCCATCTTTCAAATGCAACAGGATTTTATTTAGCATACAAATCGAATGGAACGCGCGCCGTACAAAAAAACTTACGGAATAAATCAAAGTTCTAAAAACAAATCGATTGGAAAATTTAATAAATAAAAAAAATCTAATTAGAGAACAGGCCACTCACACGGTAACAGAAATGAAAACAGTATTAAAAACTGTGAGTACTAAAAATATTTTGAAAATGCTTCTAAAATCTAAGTAAAAACTGTTTTATTGTAAAACGATCACTCCAGATAATTTGGTGTTTTTTTTTACATAGAGGTCGAAGTAGGTATTACAAATAAGTTTTATATAAAGGTTTAAAATCGGCAAAATATTGACCACGAATATAAACCGACATGCCATATTTTCATCGATTTATTTGCTTATTACATATGTTATTGTTACACACACACACACACACACATATATATATATATATATATATATATATATATATATATGTATATGTACTATATTTATGGGATAAAGTGCTCACTATCAGAGATAGAGCGTGTGTAAATATAAAACTGAGCATAGAAGTCAACACTCAGAGGCGACGTGGCCTGACGATTGCATCTAGCATGAAACAAACTGTCGCCTCTAAGCGTTGTCTTCTATGTTCACTTTTATATTTACACACGCTATCTCTGATATTGACCACTTTATCCCATAAATATACCACATCTTAAGACTATATATATATATATATATATATATATATATATATATATGTGTGTGTGTGTGTGTGTGTGATAAAATTCACCATCTCTACCGTGCGCCGACGGCTTAGTGGTAGAATCTCCGACTGATGTCAATCCAGCCGGATTTCGATCCTAGCTAGAGGCAACCGGACGTCTAGTCACACTGAAGAACTGTGATACAGCGAAACAGTCTGTCTGCGGATGACAATAAATATACGTACACACACACACACACACATATATATATATATATTCCGGATGCAACAGCAAAACTGTACAAATGTTAGATTAAGTTTTGAACTGTTGCATCTTAGAAATGATTAAAGATATCTTATCGGAATTCTCCAAGGTTTTAATAACACTATTGGAGTCTACTTTGAACAATAAGAACGTGTTTAGCTCTAAATTGAAATGATGATCGCTCTTGCTGTTGCGACCACCTGATTCAGTTTTCCTCTCTGCTTTTCCATCTTTTTAAAACTTATTCACCGATGGTTTTTAATGGACTTTGAAGATATAAGCCAGACTATGAATGTTGGTACCATTACTGAACGCCTAAATGATCTTTTTCCTCTCGCCATTGCTCAGTTGTGAAGATATAGTGAGGCTGCCACAAAACTATTTTAGCCTGTTCTCTTTCTTGCCGAATAACTCAAGGAGTTTTTCAGTGATTCTTACGAGAAATGGGGTCAAGATGGCTAAACGTCTTATCTGGAAAAAAGTAACTCAATTCGTGTTGTAATTTTGATCTCATCCTCGTCGCCAAAATATTGTAACATAGGGAAGATTACTGAATAAAATAATCATACAAAGGTTGGTAATGAACGATAATCCTTAGGACAAGAACAACACATATAAGATTCGCCAGCGGTGCGTAGAAGAAGTACTGAATTGATAGAAGTGAGTCAAGTGAATTCCACAATGAATCTCTACCTGTAGGATATCTACCAACGGCCCCACGCGGTCAGATGTGGCACAAGGCCGAATTGAATGTGGGATACCCGAGCCCATAGGCTCGGCCAAAATTTCCCTGTAGACCCCGTATAAAACGGGGTCGGGTAGCTGTTTCCGAGACGAAACTCTGCCCTTCGACATAGCCTTGTCTGATAATCCTCTCTGACTTGAAAATTAATATTTGACATCCCAATTAGAATTGAAAAACCTCCAGTATTAAATTTCGTTAATTATCAAAATTATTATTCAAAATTCTACATTCATAGAGTTGGTAGATAGATCTTGGCTCGTTTACCTGGTAGTTCAATAATATATTTACAATACGATGTTATAAAAGATAGCAATTTAAAGAAAGAAAACATGCGCAGAAAACTTAAAAGCAAATCTCGTGACTTGATTTTAAACTTCTGCTCACAGACGCCAGTGCTGGGAGCTTGAATAGAGAATCTCAAAGGCAGGCGCAAAAGCAAAGGTTGACAAAGGCAGCCGGAGTGAGGAAGCCAGCTCTCAAAGGAATAAAGAAAAATGCCGGAAGAGCAACCATGACTTTAATCGCACTTCCGCTTGACTGGCTCATGCGCGCTTTACATGTTAATGTGGTGGGTTTTCATGGAAGTTTACCAACTTTCACTGGCCGTATGCTTGCATCAGATAGAAAGATATAAATATATTGTATTTTATTTAAAGAAGCTATTAACGATTAACTTGAACATGATATCTTGGAAATAAGCAACCCAATGAGATGTAATAATAATAGCTTTATAAAACCTGTGGATTGAAAACGTTTTATCATAAATATGGACAAATATCACTTTTCCTCCTTCAGACCAACAACCACAACAACAACAAAAACAACACAAACAAGAACAAGAACTTATGTAAGTATGGGGTAATGGATAACGATCTGGAATTGTCAATCAGAGGTGAGTTTCAATTCACGTTGAGTTCATTATATTCACTTACGTGAAAATGTCCTTGAGAAAGGTATCAGTCCACCTCTTCTCCTTCCATCTGTGGGTTAATTAGTGAGGCTTGTATTATTATTATTTCCTTTGATTTCTGGCGTTTACACATTTCTTTCCGGGTCCCGCCCAGTGACCTAAGGTTAGAAATGGCATCATGACACTTTCCACTGACAAAAAAAAAAAAAAAAAAAAAAAATTAAATTACATAGATAAAGCCCTTCGTAAAGTGTGGGCTGTACTTGTCAGAACAATTTTTTGTATCTCCTTGAGGCATGGATTTCCAGGAATCCCTTCAATTTCTCTACTGGAATCTTTTCCAATCAATCCGAGGGCTCCAACTACAATAGGGATTGTTGATGTTCCACATTTTCGAGATTTCTATTTCAAGGTCCTTGTATTTTGACAGCTTTTTGAATATCTTCAAAGATACATTGCAGTCAGCAGGGACTGCCATATCAATAAGAAGGCACTTTTTTTGTTTGTGGTCTTTAATAACAATATCCGGGCGGTTGGCTTTGATTGTTCTGTCAGTGTGTATTGTGTAGTCCCATAGAATTGTAACAGGTCCTAGCTCCGTAACCGGGTTTGGGTGGTGTTCATACCATTTTCTATCAGTTTCCTTCCCGTAGAAGTTGCAGATTTTCCAGTGCGGATATTGGCCTACTCTGTCATGCCGGGTATTATATTTAGTGGGTGCCAATATCGTGCAACCTGACACAAGATGATCAATCGTTTCTGGATATTTATTACAGAATCTGCATTTTGGGCTGACACAATATTTTAGTATATGTGCTTGATAATTCCTAGTTAGCAAGCATTGGTCCTGTGCAACATGGATGAAACCTTCAGTTTCAGCTTTCAACCCAGCACTATGTAGCCACTGATGGTTACGGATTTTGTCTACGTCAGCTTGTTTGGTACGGGCAGAGTATTGGCCATGAAGCGGTTTATCTTGCCATCGCTTCTGTATCTGGTCGGTTGCATTCGTCTTTGCTGTTTTTTTAAAAAGTATTTTGCAGTTTCAGCCGGTGTATTGTGCTGTGTTATTATTATTATTATTATTATTATTATTATTATTATTATTATCTCCAAGAAAAGATCTTATAATATAAAAATAATTTCTGCCTTTAAATAACCTGCAATGGGTTGATAAGCCGTAGAAAAATACTAGTTCTCTTAAGATACCTTTGCTGCATTGGTTGAAAAATCCAGAGAGAAGAGCCAACTTATGCCCTCCCTACTTCTGAGCTCTTGGTTAATTAATTTTCTATCCGTATTGCCATGGATTTATATGTAGCAAGTAAGTTCTACTTACTATTACTACAGTAGTGAATTCAATCCCCAATGAGTCTCCACGTGTTTTGCCTTGTGAAAGAAGAATCTATACTCCGTATATATCAATAGAACTCCTTGCCCAGTGTTAATGTTAGGAGACAGTCTCTAAATACTTACTGTAATGAATCTGATCAAAGATTATCAAACGTTGAGCGTACTAAAGCGTGTAAACCATATTTAGAAATCTTCGAATAGGAAGTTAGACTGTTTCCACCGCGCTAAATTGGGCCAATCAGCTCTAACTGTGAGTCGAAAATAAGTTTTGCTGGGAAAGAGGAGACGTCTTGTGAAGGTGTCCATTATGTTTTGTTATACTGATATGTTGATTGCTTGCAGTCGACTCAAATTTGGTATCGTACATGATTGGATATAATGAACAACATATATAGAGAGGAAAAAAATAACAGAGCTTTTTATATACAAGAATAATGTTAGGAAAATTGATGACAAAGTGGAAAAATATATAGGAGAAACCTGGAAGAGTTTAAGTAAAAGATTATTTGAATATTAAAGGGATCTACTACAAAAGAACACATTCAATGTATTAGTTGCTCACTATAATAAGTCTGGCTATAATATTCATAAAATAATTCTATTTTAATTAAAAGATGAAGTAATTTACTGAGACGACAGTGTGTAGTAATTACTTTAATCGCTAGAATATCGAATGCAAATTTTCGTCCAGTTTCTTACAGTTTTCTTCTATTTTCACAATGTGTAATACTTAATAACAAAGTGAGGTATAATTTTCGCCATATTTCATTTTTAATTTAGCGCATGCGCTTTGTTTGTTTTTGATTTTTTCGACTGCACAGTATAATAGGGTCAGTTGGGCACCGTTTCTAAAAAAACAAGAGCACTTTGACACAATTCACTCCACCAGATATGTGGAAACAGTTTGCTGTATTGGTTGGCATTCGCGCCTGAAGCTCCAATACGAACATTTCAAAGTGTTTGGGTGTCAATCTGAGGACAGTGCAGAGGATTCGAAAAGAGTTGAATGAATCTAATGATGATTACGAAAGTATGGCCGCTCGGAAATCTCACTGAGAATTTTTTTTAATTGAGAATGTGGACAGGTGTGATATTGTAAATATTTTGAAATGTTGGACATATTATTCGAATAAAAACTTAGCCACCTATCCAACGTTGTTGCAGCGTGTTCAACATAAACATTACTTTTACTGTTGGAGATATAATCGGAACCGTCATATAGCCTGACGTGCTTTTACCGATTTAGCCACAGAGGAGCGTTTCGGTTAGTAAGGTCGATTTTATTGTTTTTAAACTACAATTCTCTGTGGCGAAATCGGTAAAAGCAAGTTCCGATTCCCGTTGTGTCCTTTATATTTATTTATGAGAAAATACGCTTGGGAAAGGTACGAATATATCACATCTCCTCCTCCCCGCCAGACCTCTATAACTAAACCGTTATTATTTCCAAAATAAGCCATACAATCTTAAAATGTTTTCTGACTTTAAATAACTTGCAAAGGATTGATAATGGGTCGAAAAAGAAATGAATCAATAAACAGCACTGCCCGGCACATGGTTCGAACGCGCAATTGGTAAGTCACCAATTTCAAGAATTAACACCTTAAGACAATAAGCTATTGTTAATAAGAAACAGAGTTCAGTTCATAAGGCTTATATAAACATTTGGATACTTATTTTATAGGTTAAAAAAAATCCACATGCATTATTATTTCAAATATCCCTTGTATTCGGAATAAATTGAGATATGTAAATATATACTTACCTTTGAGTTCACCAATGATATATATCCTGGTAGTTACTTGTTTGTTAAGACACTAATACTATCCCCCTCAAATAATGCGTTATATTTGAAATACTGTCAATGGGATTTGCTTTGAAGCATTAGTCCAGACTATATTGCGACTAGTTTTGTCTGTTTTGGTTTAGGTTAGATTCAATTTGGACTTGTTTCCGTGTATGGAATTTCATTTTGGTATAGAAAAATGTCTGTATTTTTTGTGTTTTTTTAATTTTTTAAGATATGCATTTTGTATTAAAGAAAAAATATTTTATTTGTCTCCATGACCTACATTTAAATTGTTATCTACTTCGATCCTTCTTACTGATCGATATCTCCATCAGCGTCTGACTGTCTATATGTCAATCATTTCGAGTTTAATAATAAACAGATTTCTTCTATCTATCTATCTATCTATCTATCTATCTATCTATCTGTTCATATCTATCTCATTCTGTTCATATCTATCCATCTTGGTCTGTTCATATTGGTAATTCCTATCTATCTATCTATCTATCTATCTATCTATATATATATATATATATATATATATATATATATATATGTTGAAACTTGACTAATGCATGGAATAATAATGCAACACAAAATGTACTTAGAACAAAATGTATTGAAATAAGAAAGTGTACACAATATTTACATATAGTCTTTTGTATATTCCTGGTCAGACCGTTCCTGGAGAATGTGTTGACTGAGACGCAGTCGGGCAGAGTCTCTGGTTGAATCTCTTGATTCCTCCCTCTCTTCCCGGTACCAACCATATTTATATGGTCGGTACTCCACTATGCAAATTAGGTGGATCCTACCACAACAATATATATTCACGTATCTATCTATCTATCTATCTATCTATCTATCTATCTATCTATCTATCTATCTATCTTGGCCTGTTCATATAGGTAATTCCTATCTATCTATCTATCTGCCTGTTCATATTGGTAATTCCTATCTATCTATCTATCTATCTATCTATCTATCTATCTCGGCCTGTTCATATAGTAATTCATATCTATCTATCTATTTATCTATCTATGCCTGTTCATATAGGTAATTCCAATCTATCTATCTATCTATCTATCTATCTATATATATATATATATATATATCGGCCTATTCATATTGGTAATTCCTATCTCTCTCTCTCTCTCTCTATATATATATATATATATATATATATATATATATATATGAGATCAATATAGGTAAAAGCTTATCACTTAGTTGACTGATGTTACCTTGAGCATCCCAACTCCAGAGTTTCTTAAGCTGGCCTCTCCGTCTATACTCCAGGGGATATCAGCAATTTACTACTTATATATATTTTTCAATTTCTTTTTTTTATATACATTTAACAGTGGTATATTCTTTTCTTTTTTTTATTTTGCGTTCGTGTGTGCGTTTGTGCGCCTGCAGGCATGAGGCCCGCTCTGCGGATGTCTGTTCGCGCGCATGCGCATTTTGCGCGAATACGCGTACACGTAGGGTGTCGTGATTATTTGTCTTTTTCTTTTTTTTTTTAATTTACATTCACCCTTTAGACTTCTCCCCCTTTTTTCCCCTTTTTCCTATTTTTTTTTCGACTGTTGTCGTTTTTGTCCCGATTTGATCCAATTCTAATCACGTGACTTATTTTTAATTTTTTTTTTTTTTTTTTGCTAGGGAATATGTATTTTGTTTTTCTTTTTTACATAAATAACTGATATTAATGTTTAAATGAATTATGATTATTTAAATCCCACTTAATTTTTCTTTCTATATATATCACTGCTTGAACCGGCTTCTAATGCTACGGTTGGACAGACTTGTGGGTAGAAGACGTGACTCCTGGGGGAACTTGTCAGCTGTCAATATACCACATAACATCCTTGAGCGCTTAACCTTGGAGCGGGTAGAATGGAGATCAACTTGTTTTAGTGGAGTCAGCAGTTTTCAATCTGCTTGTCTGAATCATCTTCAAGACACCAGTGCAAGATCTAAAAGGTCAGCCAATCTAACAGTGATCCCATCTCACAATCCTCCTCTTGCTCCATATGTGGCATCCTTTGTAAATCACTAGCGGGTTTTAATATTTCCACCTAAGATTATCGCAAAAATTTCACTTAATTAAGCTGTCAGATTCATACGTCGAAAACCGACGGGAGTCCATTATATATATATATATATATATATATAATATATTCATAATTACATTTGAATAGTTGGAATTAAGCTATCAGTCTGGAATAGGGAAGGAGTTCCATTTAAACACGCAGACATGAAGATTGGAGTAGAAGATTCCTATATTTAGTAGAACATAGTGAAAGGGTAGAAAACCTCGTAAATATTTTAATTTACAGTCTGGGAACCAGCAGAATGCAGCTCCTCGCTGAAAATACCATGAAAGTCCTTGAAAATGGCGACAGAGAGACGACATCGCGTCTGTGAGACTCGCAATTATATATATAATATATATATATATATATATATATATATATATATACATTGTATATTTAGGACAATCCTTCCTATATGTTGTTTCTTAAAATGGCAGACTCATAAATAATTACATCGGTTTGTTATCGACGTCTTAAAACCTGAAAGCTCCATTGAACCCATTTAAACACGAACACATTCCATTAGGAAAATATAGTAAATTAAACACTATGACATACACAGAACGCATACACTTCAAGCTGAAAATCGAATCATCCTTGATAATGGCTGTATAGCGTTTTAAAACATTTGGACAACATTTGTCTAAAAAATAAAGTCTTGTCAGAACACAAGAAAAATAAATAAAAAGCTTAACCGTCTTATATTGTCTGTCGTTTTTTTAATGAAATCTATATATATATATATATATATATATATATATATTAATGTAAATTTGGGCAGAGACCTTTAATTTTAATCTCTTTCATTAAATATGCAAGGCAAGGAAGATTTTTTTATTTAGTTTTTCCAGAATCCTTACGTATTCCCGTCTTGTATGAGTAAGGGAGTAGAGAAATTTTCCATGATTTTCGTTGTCCCAAGCTCTTTTGTTGACTTTAATAACCAACGGTGTTTTGCTTCTTGACTCTAAGTTATATTTAATTTTTGTGTTGTTTTAAATAGCTGCGTTTATTCGGAGTATATCTCTATATATAATGTAATAAGTGCGGATAAAACGAAAAACTGAGCGAATCTTCAAACCAGCTCTATAAATTTAAGTAACTTTTATTGAGCATTGTCTTTCAGTTTGAAAAAAAAAACCAAAAAAAAAAACCAACAAAAAAACGAATTAACAAAGATTTTTTGCGAAACAACATATCACAGAAAATATTTTCTGTATCTTCTTTACAGTGAAACCGAAGCAGCTGTGTTAGTATAGAAGAAACAGAATGCGTCTATATGTGAGTATGTGCATGACACACATTTTCGTTGTTTTATGAATCTTAATTATTAATGTTAATATCTCTTGCTAGCAAATTACTTGAACTGTATGTTTTTTTTTATGTGTCAATATCGCTAAGCATTTTGGTTATAATGGTGAAGCTTTTGTATGTTTTTGTTCTTGTATAAAAATTTATGTCCAAAAACAAATATTCTCGGATGGAGTGTATATATAGAAAAGACGGAATGAATAAAAAGAGTCAAGAGGGAAAACTTTACCTAGCCGACGCGTTTCGTCTTCCGTGGGCTTCTATCAAGTTGATAAAGTCCCTCAGAGGACGAAACAGTAAGTATCGTTATTCCTATTGACTCTTTTTATTCATTTTGTCTCTTCTACATAAACACGCTATCTGGCAATATTTACACACACACACACACACACACACATATATATATATTCAGTGCAATCACGTTTTCTATACCATCAAAAAGAAGATCTCATATTCGTAAAATATATTCCGATGCTTTCAAATAAAAGATGAAGCCATTATTATGACAGATAAAATTATATCATCGTCTGAACGACTTTGTTTTATAATAAATACCTTATTTTCGGAGTAACTGTTTCTCCCGCATTAATATTTTCACGTTTGATGTAAGAAGGAAAGAAAACAATCTCCGATTAGCTTATGATAATAGCAGGTCTGTCAAAAAATACGGGAATATATTGCTCTGAGAAGATTTCTACATTTACCAAGAATACAAATCATCTGTCAGGAAATATATGAAATGTTTATTTTATGTACAAGCGCATTCATCTAACTTTTTTTTTATCTTGTCATCCCAATGTAACACGCCTAAATTTGTGCAATCGAAGCAGAAAGGAGGAGAGTCCATCAGATCAGTTTCCATGAAAATATTTGTAGAAAAGACAGAGGGAATCCTCAGTACGTCTGTGAGTGTCTGAGGTTGAGATGCCAGGTCAGGATCGATTATATGACAGACATTTTTTTTTCAATTTCGTCAAGCAGACAAGATATGACAGAATTTACTATAAACACACAGACGCGCGCGTGCGCACAAACACATGCACGCACACCCACCCAGACACAAACACATATATGTATATTATAGAGGCTCGGTGGAGTAGTGGATAGCGGCTCAGATTAAGAAATCGGAGAGGCGAGTTCGAATCCATTCACTAATACCCTTTGGAAAGGTATGAATCCTCTTCTCACTCCAGGTATGGGTAAAAAGTAGGACAGATTGTGTTCTATAGCCTTGGATGGCAAATGGTCTAAGAGAAGGACAACTCTGAATTCAAAACCTAAGGCGTGTCATTTGGAGACCTTGTGGCATGTAGCGCACCAGGTCTCTGTATTTGGTTCTACACAAAGACTTCACCGCTATCATAGATATGTATATGTGCGTATATGTTTATGTTTATATATTTATATGTATGTATTTCTGTATGTATATGTATGTATGAGTGTATGTTTATGTGTGTTAATTTGTGTTTGCTGCCGTGTATATATATGTATATGCGTATGAATGTACACTTATTTCTGTGGGTTTCTTTACCCTTTTTTTCTTCGCCTAATATATAATGAAACTATTATCAACTTATATGATTAAAATATATTTTTATTGATATTTGTGGTTTTGCAATTTTCGTTTTAATATATTAAATAATATTATTTTTAACCATTTTTATCTTTGTATATTTGCTCCCTTAAGTTATAATTTAATAAGTGGTTAGCATTTATTTAATGATACTTTAAGTCTTAAATATTTATTGGTTGTGGTATCTGATTGTCTAGGTCATTGTCTGTGGATGAGTGTACGTGTATCTATCGGTGTCTATGTGTATGTAGAGTGTATCCACATTTAATTGTGTGTCTGTATAGGTGATGGTTTCCCCGTTTCCTTTTTTCATAAAGAGTTGTAGTGATGTTCCTGTCTCGTCGCCTTTTCTTTTCTTTCCCTTTTTTTGTGTGTGTGTGTGTGTATATATCTAAATATGTCTAGGTGCTTATGTATTATAATCTGATTGTGTTTTTGTTGTTATGCGCGTGAGTTTAAGACCACATTCACACACTTTAGAATAAAAATATATATATACATGTATTGTCAAATGACCGGATATATTGTAGCGTCTTGTCGAACGTAATTTCAACGAAGAAATAAATTGAATAAACATATATATTTTTTCTTTTCTCAATAATTTTGTAGTTTTTAAACTTAATAGTGGTTAAATTTGGATTTTAAAATTGCCAGTTTTTAATTTTAATATTAAATTTTATCATATAATTTTATAATTATTGGTTAGTATAAATTATCTTTAATATTACACGTATTTTAAAGATCTGAATAGCTATTATAACATGATTTCGTTGTCAAGCTTGTGAATCTTTCTATACTTGGTTTTTGATTGGTTATTCTAGCTTTCGTAACAATGTTTCCCCCTAGTGTAGGATCGTTAATTAATCTGAAACTTTTAAAACCATTTATTTTATCTTCAACATCATCACTTGATAAGACACCGAGTGTGTTGAAACAAAATGGCTATTTTTGTAGTGATTTTATAACATACTTATGTTATAATTTTTTATAAATAATAATTATATATATATATATATATATATATATATATATATATATATATATATATATGATAAAATTATAGTTTTGGTGTATGCTATACTTGTGGGTAAATGTGGATGGTTCTGCACAAACTTTCACCACTCTAATGTTAACAACAGTACGTGTGTAAATTTTGGATTGGCGAAATGTTCGTTCGTTTTGCGAAGGAAATTTTTTATATAATAGGCGAACAAATCTTTTTGGCCAGCCCAATATAAGAGTGGACACTGGGATCAACAACGAGTAGTAACTGTCTATTTCACACTGGAACCAAATTTTCAGTTCATGTTTATTGTGTAGTAGTTCGATTATTTATATTATTATGTCAATGGGGTATTATGGGCCATTATGTTTAACAAGATATTGGCATTCCTGGTTTATAGAGTTATTCTTAATAATAACTGTTGTAGAGTAGTTTTGACAGTGGAGGCTTGTATTTCACTAAGTCGGTCCTAAATTAGGTTCGACGTACAAAACGTTAGGAACTTGAAAATAATAGTTAATGACGCAGCAATCTAGTTGTGGGGGTTTATACCTTAATGTCCAACATCGACTGACACACCAACTCCTCTGAGCCCTGGCGATTGCTACTACTACTACTTATTATTATAAATAAAAGTAAAGCTGAAATATTAAAAAGAGATATATTTTATATCGTTCTCATTCCTTGGTAATTCACAACATTGTGGGGAAAATTGTGAAAATGGCTTACCTCGGAAACGCGTTCGAATCTGCGCAGTATGCAAACTCTGGTCCTTCCAACGATAAAAAAAACCAAAATGGCGGCGCCCACGTTTTATGCCGGTCGGTCTCAGTTAGTTAACGCGAAATCTCGTTGCCTCGTGATTCGCATGCAAATCGTGGTCGGTCCGCAGC
>CAHIKZ030005489.1:1005000-1017500 GCA_903632075.3 Acanthosepion pharaonis | reverse complement strand
TTTATTTGGGTCAAATTATTTTGCTTGTCATTGTTTATTTTTATTTTTTTATTTTTGTTTTTTATTTTTATTACTTATCTTATATATTTATTTACTTGTTTTTATTTTAATCGGTGTTTTTATTAACGCAGTAAAATTTTGTTTATATCGCTTATATAATCGTTTTGTTTTGGTTTGTGGAGATAATTAAAGCTATTTATTGAATTTTGGGATTGTTTGTTGTAGTTTATTCGAACTATGAATTTGGCGGGAACAGTTTTTTAATTTGTTTATTACTTCATTTATTTATTTAGATTGATTATCTTTATTTGTTTTTTCTAACGGTCAATTTATCGGGATCGGTTTGTTTGTTTATTTATTTGGATGAATGTAGATTAATATATTTTATTTACTTTTTATTACTTATTTATTATACTGTATATTTTTTTATTTACTCTTTTCGGTTTTTGATTTTTAAGTAAAGTAGTATATATATATATATATATATATATATATATATATATATATATATATATATATATATAAAAATGGAAAAAACTGGTATATTCATCATAAAGTCACTTATAAATTTATTTCAACAGATATAAATATAAATATATATACTTGCCTCCTCAGACCGAATGCATTTTATGACATTATACAAATTCAGTCAGACAGTTTGATAATAAACCTGACATTTAAAAAATAAAAATAAAAAAAAATTAACTTGACCGAAAACATTTTGTGAGGAACTTACACTATTGAAGAGAGAGAGGATGAAAAAAGAGAAAGAATGATAAAGGGTGGGGGTGTTGGTATATCAAAGTAAGGGAAGGTAAGGGAGGATTTTATGTTAAGTTGCCAAATCGGAAAAAAACTTTCACGACAACAACTATCTAATAAGTTTTACAGAAATATAATCAATGGCGTTATTTATTTAAAAATCGTAACAATGATGGCAATTATTATTATTATTATTATAATAAATAGATAAATAAATAATAATAATAATAATAATAATTACATTATTATTATTATAAATAGATAAGTAAATAAATAATAATAATTATTATTACTATTATTATTATAAATAAACTAGAAGTAGAGCCCGGCGTTGCCCGGGGATGTAACAGTAAGAGATAGATCAAGTATCGACCATCATAAATACTGAAAAATAAAATTGACAAAGATTATTGTTTAAGGTTGACGGACACGCATGTCTTATTTAGTTATTTTTTTTTTTACGAATTGGTCAAACCCAAACTCAAACAAAAACATTGTTTTCAATCGTTATGAGTCTACCAATTGAATAGAATTTTATTATAAACAATTTCCTTGTAAATGAAAATTTTAAAGCATTCTGAATGTAAAAATAAAGAAAAAAGTGTGCACGACTATAAGAAACACTACCTGCCAAAAAGAAAAGTGAAGTTTTGTTGAAATCGTTTGAAAAATGTAGGAAATCCGATCCCATATATAAACGAACACACACACACAAACAACCCGGGTTTTATAATAAGTATAACTCGATATGAGTTGTCCCCCTTTCATTCTCGTGATGCCTCTTAATCGTGTTTTCAAATTGATTTCGTGCAAAAACAATTGTCTTTTTTTAATTTTTGGCGCTGTTAGAACCACCGCAAGGTAATTTTACGCAGTCCTGTGAAGTTTTGTTGAAATTGGTTGAAAAATGTAGGAAATCCGATCCAATATATAAACGCACACACACACACACACACACACACACACACACACACACACACACACACACACACACACACACACACACACACACACACAATCTGCGTTTTATAATAAGTAAGATAAATAAATAAATAATAATAATAACAATTATTATTATTATTATAAATAGATAAATAATAATAATTATTGTTATTATAGATAGATACATAAATAAGTAATAATGATAATAATAATTATTATAAATAGATAAATAAATAAATAAATAATAATAATAATTATTATTATAGATAGATAAAGAAATAAAGAAATAATAATAATAATAAATACATATAATGTAAATATATGTAAGATATCCATATAAATAATTATATATATCTATTAGCACATATATGCATAACTGACACACAAATATAAACATATAAACAATATATCCAAAAGATATATTCAACTCATATATTCTCTACATCAATGACCTTCCTGACGCCATAAATTCCCAAGTTGGCATCTACGCGGATGACACCACAATTTATTCCTGCCTCAAAAACAAACCTAGTGTCGCTGACAAAACTAACTTGGCCGTGTGTCTCGAAAAGGACCTCCAATCGGTTGTGAACTGGGACAGGAATTGGCTGGTCAACTTTAACACATCAAAAACAAAACTGCTCTCTATTAATCACCACAGAGATCCTTCCCTTCCCTCCATTAGAATGTTTGACGCTCAACTTCTCGGGGGCAACTCTCTGCTTGGTCTCACGTTGACTGCTGACCTGAGATGGAATAAATGCATTGAGTCAATTGCTTCGTCCACCGCAACGAAAGTTGGCTCCCTGTGCCGCGCCAAGAAATTTTTCTCCCCGGAATCGATCCTCCAGATCTACAAATCAACAATTCGCCCTTGCATGGAGTATTGCTGCCATATATGGTCTGGTGCTCCTTCTGTTTGCCTCGGGGTTCTTGATAGGCTCCAGAGGCGGATATGCAATATAATTGGCCCTGCTCTGGCATCTCGTCTACAGTCACTCTCTCACAGACGCGCCGTCGCCTCTCTCTGTCTGTGCTACAAATACTTTCATGGCAATTGCTCCGAGGAGCTGCATTCGCTGGTTCCCAGACTTCATGAGTTCAAGCGCCCTACTAGGCTGGCATCCCGCTCTCACCCCTTCACTGTTGAAACCCTTATATGTAGCCGTCTCTTCTACTCTAATAACTTCATGCCTCGCAACTCTCGCCTGTGGAACTCCCTTCCCTATTCCATTTTCCCTGAGAGCTATAATCTCCAGCTATTCAATCGACATCTCCAGTTAACTTGATCTATCCACTACACTTCTCCTCATCCTTTCTCCTATCACTCTTATCTGATCTCGCTCTATATTTTCTGTAACCCCTTGCGTCCTAGTTGCTTCCCACCTTGCTTGGGGTGAAATGCTGAAAAAAAGAAAGAAAAAAAACTCTCAATAAATAGTAAAATTAAAATTTCCGTCTATACGTATTTCGTCTTAGTGCTTGCCTGTGTATGGGGTAACTGCTCCCAGAAGATGACAGTTTAGAATTGTCGAAAGTACTTGGCAGGTGTTTTCCATCTGACATCAAATCAAATATAAGGGTCGTATTATTCAGGGAATTGATAATAAGTTAATGTTTCATTAAGTCCTGTTAGCGAAGTGATTTCGCCATTAATCACATTAACATTGCTATTCAATTCTTTGTTTAAATTGTTTCTAATCATATATATATATATATATATATATATATATATATATATATATATATATATATATATTATATTTCGTTAAATTATTGTATTTATTTCCGAGTACAATCGACATAGCAGAATGTCATTATCAGGATACTGATAATTATGGAGTAAGTATTTAGTGATCATGTTTGTGAAGGACAAAAATTGTTGTGGTCATCCGAAAATTATCTTTTTTATATGTGGAATCCAAAACGCAGTGTCATGGCTTGGGTGACGGACACCGTTTAAGGGGAGGTAACTGGTAAATGCCGTGGAAATTATCGGTACTTGCAAGATAAGGGAAAACTATTAAGGGCACTGTGTCATGGCTTTGTGACAGACACCGCTTAAGGGGATGTAACTGTTTATGATGTGAAAAAATTCCAGACTTGAGTACTTGCTAGATAAAGGAAAATTTTTTAATGACAAGCGCTAATATTTAAAGGCTATCTATTGTACACATTTAAAAAAAATGTTTGTGGAACAACGAAGATTTAGTGTCTGTCTATATTTCTGTGATGAGAAATTATGTACACTATTTACATTATTCGGACCATTGTCCTCATCTTTGTCCCCATATTTATTACAACGTTTCGGCCGTTGTACGTTCCGGCCTTCTTCAGGTGGCTGGAATGTCGAACTGAACCCTTTATTTCGCTCACTGGAGTAGACTGTTCTAGTTCCATGTGCCATGTTTAATGGATGTCAGCTATCAGTGATCTCCTGTTAATACCCCTCTGAAAGTTCTCCACTGCCTTAACCGAGGATTGAACACGCACTCTTTGGGTCATATCACTGGATCTAACTAACGCCTTGGCACAGTGGATAAAGGCGTTAGTTAGATCCAGTGACAGGACCCAAAGAGTCTGAGTTCAATACCCGGTGAAGGAAATGGATAACTTGGAAAGAGGAATTAACAGCAGATAACTGACAACTGATATGGCGACAAAGATGAGGACAATAGTCCGAATAATGTAAATAAGGAAGACTTAATATAAGTAAAAGGTTTATTACTTACCTGGCTGATGTTAGCTTTTAGCAGAGACTCCAGAGTTTCGAAGAGAGACTATCCAAGAATTACACCTTCCACTCGTCAGTGATAATCAGGAAAAACAACAAAATTTGTACCAGTAAAAAGTGCATATAAAAAAGAAAAATCGAGATAAATATTCTACATTTTTCTTTTGCATATGCAATTTTCATTTGTGCATTTTTTGTTTTTATAGTATAACTGTGCGTGTCGGCGTTCGCGCGCGTCTGACAACCAAGCAAAGAAGCAAAGGTAAACCTATACGAAAAAAAAAAAAATTATAACAGCCTTGCCTCGTCCAGGTGTGTCATCTCCAGGCTGTTCATATTAGTCTACCTGAACTATTCCCGAGAGATCAACGGATCTGATTATCGAACCCGAGAGCTCGACGAAATAGATTAACGTAAAGCCAAATTAAGGTTAATCCCAAAAGACTATAGAGGTAAATTACAAAAGTTGCGTTATTCTTAAGGAAGTTTTACTGCCGATTAAATCACATAACGGAAGATTATCTCTCCATGTTTACGAGTTGCTTGCCTCTGATCGCTGTCAAATTACATTAAGGTTCAGCGACTAATTTTCAAGTTACTTACTGATAGTATTCAATTAACTTAACCTGGAAATTGATATATATATATATATATATATATATATATATATATATATATATATATATATATATATATATATATATATAGGTGACTGATTTAGCTCTTGAAATTATATTTCAGTTGAGCACTGTTGAGTGATAAGCTAATTCTATAAACAACAGCCACCTGCGTTAATGCAAAGCTCTTCAGTAAAATAAATAGAGCATTCCGGCATTTGTTGACATTTGTAAAAAAAACAATACGCTAGATTTAGCTGTTTTACTCTGCCGAATGAAGGTAGCTAAGAGGTAGAAACTGACACCAAGGTTTCGATTCTGGCTTGAGGCATACGGATGTCTAGTCGCACTGAGGATCTGTGATACAGCGAAACAGTACTGTCGGCTAATATGGTATATATATATATATATATATATATATATATATATATATATATATATTATATATATTTATTTGATTTTGGATTTTGATTTGTTTTACGGCATATCAACCTCAATGGGTTATTTAATGCCGAAAAAAATTTTATTGCTGGTAATATGTTTTTCTTCAAAAATCTATTTCTGGGAATATTTTTCCTTGAAGAAATCTATAGCTGGCCATATTTTTTTTCAAAGATTGTATAGCTGTTTGTATTGCTGGTATTATATTTAAAATAATTTCCCTCAAAAATTATTGCTGGCAATATTTTTTTTATTATAATGTATTTCTGGTATTAAAACCTATTTTTACACAAGTTTGGGTGTTAACTATTTGCCCATAGCTGGGACCGTAGCAGGTGCTACCAATACTGTATTGAATGTGATGTCAGAGAAACTAGATGCCTGGTTAACCTAAGGTGACCGGCCAGACCGCCGAATGCAGGACCACTCGCCCACGCCAACTGCACTTGTCTTGTGTTGTAACGTCTTTTTTCAAAATAGCCGAGAATTAGGTAGGCCGTAGTTAGAGAGAGTATCTTAGAAACAGAAGCTAAGTAGAGGAAACAAAAAGTTAATTAAATACTCATATATAAAACTCATGGATATCGAAAATTTAAGAGACGCATTAAAAAATAAAATACAAGGCTCAAGAGCGACTCAATGTACAGGAATACTGAATGAGGGGGTGATATGAATGTAAGAGATGGTAGAAGAAAGTGAAAATTGTAAGGATAAGGAACATAGATAACAATTGACTCTTGATTGTTAAGACTCTAATTTTTCGGGAAGCATCTACACGGGAGACTGAGCCAGAGGCAGTTCTAAGGAAAAAGCTCCCTGAGAAAACTTTCGCTTTAAACTTAGAATATAGAGGGGGTTATTCAACTTTGCGGACGTAGCATAGCGTGTTTAAGTTGTAAAGGGCTGAACTGGTAGGTAATTCTTCGACGAATACGGTGGAAACTGTGTAAAGGTAAACAAAATTTTCAAGGAAATTTTCTGGAAATTTTGGGTAGCACAGAATCATGATCATAGCAACAATAAAATTATCATATTATACGGCATTTAAGCCCAGGCCCAGATATGATTACTTAGGTCTCTGCCGGAGATGCAGTGCGCTTTGCAGTACGCGTGTCTTTACTTTTGACACTAAGGGCTATAGACAAAACCTCACCCATCAATTGTTTCATCAGTATTCGCAATCAGTAGTTAACGGGGAGGTAAAACAAAGTTCATCCTCATTTTGGCAACTGAAACAGGATTTGATGTACGCTGATTGCGGTAACAGACGCTTGCTTGGCGCTGGTTAGACAAGCTTGGCCGATCGCCTTGAAAACTCACGCCTCTGTCTCGATTTTTAGTCCTGTAGATAGGTTCCACAACGTAGATATGTCCCACAACAGCTTAAAAGAAATAATGATGATTTATTTTTGGCTAGCAGACACCATTGGTAGAAAAATGTGTTAAAGAATTCAAACCTTCAACGTGGCCAATTATATATATATATATATAATAAATAAATTATTTATATATATATATATATATATATATATATATATATATATATATTTATTTATTATTTATTTTTCCCTTTCCCCCTCATTGAATGGTTTTTTGTTTTTAAGTTTATGATTAAATAATCCAAGTGTATCAAACTTGAGGAGTACTGGGACGAAACCGGTTGTTTGTTTTAGTTCTTATTTTTCATAATTATGTCCTTTACATTCCGCTTATTCCTTGCCATAATATATATATATATATATATATATATATATATATAATTATTATTTATAAAAAAAATATAACATAAGTATATTATAAAATCACTACAAAAATAGCCATTTTGTTTCAACACACTCGGTGTCTTATCAAGTGATGATGTTGAAAATAAAATAAATGGTTTTAAAAGTTTCAGATTAAGTAACGATCCTACACTAGGGGGAAACATTGTTACAAAAGCTAGAATAACCAATCAAAAACCAAGTATAGAAAGATTCAAAAGCTTGACAACGAAATCATGTTATAATAGCTATTCAGATCTTTAAAATACGTGTAATATTAAAAAATAATTTATACTAAACAATAATTATAAAATTATATGATGAAATTTAATATTAAAATTAAAAACTGGCAATTTTAAAATCCAAATTTAATCACTATTAAGTTTAAAAACTACAAAATTATTGAGAAAAGAAAAAATATATATGTTTATTCAATTTATTTCTTCGTTGAAATTACGTTCGACAAGACGCTACAATATATCCGGTCATTTGACAATACATGTATATATATATATATATATATATATATATATATATATGAAAAATATACTAAAAAAAACAAAAAAATCCTAATATACGATTATGCTGTTTTAATGTTTAATGTCAACGTCGGACGTTTCGGTCTAATAGACCATCTTCAGGACATATTCATAAAACATAATTAACATAGACCATATACAATTCAACATGAAAAAGACGATGGACATAAAAGCAATACCAATCCAAACAGATAACTGAAATCTTTTATAAGATCAGCGTTCCGTTTAAATATGATCACGTCGTCGTCACGTGGGCGATGATGTGAAGATGGTCTATTAGACCGAAACGTTCGACGTTGACATTAAACATTAAAAAAGCATAATCGCATATTACGATTTTTGTTTGTTTTTCAGTATATTTTTCTTCATACTGTCGGATCTATGTCCATATATTTATATATATATATATATATATATATATATATATATATATATATATATATATATGTAATTGACTACTTTGTAGGCTCGAATTCATTAACGAATTATATATATATATATATATATATATATATATATATATATATAAATGAACACTGAAGTCAATATTTAGTGGCGACAGTCCGTTTCATGCTAGACGCAATCGTCAGGCCAATTTTCCTAGCAGTATATCTAGCAACTGATTCAATATAATCTTTCCACTTCATGTCAGTGGAAAATGTCAGTCCAAGCATGTGCAATGAGTCCCTCTTCTGGAGGTTGGCGTCAACCATACTGATGGAAGGTAAAAAAAAGTTCTCTTATAAAATTAAAACAGAGCAGTTTTGTTTTGGAGGTGTCAAAATTAACAAGCCATTCCTTGTCCCAGTTATTGTAGGTATATTGTTATTATCTAGCATGAAATAGCCTGTCGCATCTAAGCGTTGACTTCAATGTTCATTTTTATATTTACACACGCTCTGATATTGAGCACGTTATCCTATAAATATAGCACACCTTAAGAGTATATATATATATATATATATATATATAAAAAAATAAAAGATTATGAAATTGATACACAAAAGCTTTCATATTACAATACTACAATGTATTTCTTCAGTTACTTACCATCGCCTGAAGAAGTACGATGAAAGTATTGAAACATGAAAGCTTTTGTGTAGCAATTTCAATCTCTTATAATAATAAGTTCTCTACTGCCTTAAACAGGTATTGAACTCGCACTCTTTGGGTACTGTCATTTACGCCTTTATCCACTGTGCCACGTGTCCTTAAGCAGTGGAGAACTTGGAGAGGGAAATTAACAGGAGATAAGTGATAACTGACATCTATTAAACATGACACGTTGAACTAGAACAGTCTATCCCAGTAAGCGAAACAGAGGGTTCAGTTCGACATTTCAACCACCTGAAGAAGGCCGGAGCGCACAACGGCCGAAACGATGTGATAATATGGCAACAAATATGAGGACAATAGTCCGAACAATGTAAATAGTACATATTATTCTATTTATACGTACTCAGTGATTCATTTTGCGAGAAAAGTGTTTATTATTCTTGTCTTCAGAAATGGCACTTGACAGTAACGGAGAATTTATTTATTACACACTTTTTATCTTGTTTTGCCCATGACCAAATATTTAATTATGAGCAGTGTCTATTTTTTCAATGAAAATCTACATTTTTTTTCAAGCATTAGACCCCAAGCAAGGCGGGAATGGCACAAGCATGCAAGGGGTTACAGAGCGTGAGAGCAAGAGTAAAGAGGGTTGTTTGAGGAAAGGATAAAGAGAAGGACGGGAATCATGATCAAGGCATCAGATGTCGATTGACATTATATTTGAACAGTTGAAGATTATTGCTATCAGGGAAGAAAGTAAGAGGAAGGGAGTTTCACTGTCGGGAAGTACGAGAGAAGAAGATTCTGGACTAGAAGAGGCAGTGAAATGTGAGACCGAGATGCCAACCTAGTAGCACGCTTAAATTCATGCAGTTGGGGTACCATTAAAAGTAGTTCGTCAGAGCAGTTGCCATGAAAATATTTGTAGAAAAGACAGAGGGAAGCCACATCACGTCTTTGAGAAAGTGACCGTAGACTTGATGCCAAAACCTATCACATCCAGAACCTATCACATCCAGAAGAATTGTAATTTTTTTTTGTTATTACTGACAAGATAATTTATTTTTACTTCTAGTTCGTCGAATCTAGCCGGCTGTTGAAGCAACTTGTGTTTAGGTGTGTAAACTAGCTTCTCAAGTTTATCCACGAGGTAAGAGATTATAATAGCTCGTGTGCTCTTCCGTACTTTCAATGCAATTCTTTTCTCTTTGAAGTTAAAGATCTTCTTTTTCATATGATGTTGAAATGGCGTCTCCAGGCAAATGAAGATACTATTCTTCATTCTTCTTGTTCCGCGACGAATGGTGGTCTTGGAATCGATAACAAGTACTTCATAATGGTGTCTTGCCACGTGACTGCCATCTGAAAGACGAGCCACAATTGTATTTTATATTTTTGCACTACAGTAACGTAGGGTCTTGAACCAGGAACTGATTCGGTTTTATTTGCAGATTTTCGGATAGTACAAATTTGTGTCACGATCGAAAAACGATCCTATTGTCGAAAAATTATGTAAACAGTTAAAGGAAGCGTTCTGGTATATTCATGGTCTTCAACAAAGGGACGACCCCGACTGGATTTTTTGGAAAGGAGAAAAGCGAAGAGGGTTAAATAGGGTTCCTTCTCTGTAACGTTGGCCTGGATAGTCTGTGGAGCTGGCATTTTTCATTTCTTTTGCGGGTTTAATTACGAAGAATTATCAATCTCGCATCACAGCCCAAATTCATCCCAGATCACAATATTTTGGTTGAGGTGGATTGGAGATAGATAAGCGTATTGCCACGCGAATGATTTACATAAGCTTTTATTCTTCCATTTCTAACTTGTCTAATGAGCATTATCGTATAGCGTTACATTGCATTTCAAGTCAGATACAGGGAAGTTTTGTAAGACCGTGAAAGTAGATATACCGTAGATTACGGCGTACAAGTCGAGTTTTCAAGCCTAAAAAATATTTCCAAAGCTAGGAGTCGACTTATATGACGGGTATAAAATACAAACATTTACTACCGATTTATAAACAAATGGGACAGTACTCCTGACTATTACTGTACATCACTTACCTTACCTTCAATAGGCTGCCACAAATATATTCTACTAAAACTTGTGATTGGTGAACATATTTGCCATGTTAACACAGAAATGAATATAAAATAATTAAGTAGCAACAGTGCACATCGTGTCCAACAACTGATACACTGAGTGTAAACACTGACCGATGCGGACAATAGGACAACTAGGTAATAGATGCGTTTCATTTGCGCAATTTCATGATAGTAGTGAGTGTTTAATGACACATAATGGAAGTTTATGGAATATATACATACCATATAAGCATAAAGACTATCGTATACTGTAGTACTAACTACAACTACTGGTAGGCCTAACTCAGAATTCTGAGCTAAAATCTTGAGGTCGCTAGTTCGACTAGTACATCGCAATTAACGGTAATTGAATTTATTGCTGGAATGAAAGGATAGCCAACTTAGGACGCATGGAACAAAAAAATAACATATTCTAGTGTTAGATATGGAAACGCAAAACATAAATTCCTGACACAGGTCCATTTTATTTGCTGTCACGCATATATCCGGATTAAAAGATTTCTTTGTCAAATACAGTAGAATCCCTCATATCCGGAATCCCTTATATCCAGAATCTCTCATATCCGGAATACCGCATATCCGGACACGAATTTGATGTGTATAGTTGAACTTTTTGGGGGATATGTAACTAATTTGAAATTTCTGTTTTTCAGGAAATTTACTTTGGATAATTTCATATGTTTATTTCATCCTAATGGCTTGTATTGGTGCAAAAGATGATCGGAATAAGAGGAAAAGAACAACTTTGGAGTTATCGCAAAAAGTGGAAATTTTAAACAGACTAGACGCTGGTGAAAGTTCATTGTAACTAATGACTGGGTTCAACAGAGGAAAGTAAACATTGTATGATATAAAATCTTCCAAAGAAACTATTCTCCAGCGTTCACAGTGTCAAAATGAACAAGGAAATAAAAAACATAAATGTGATGAAACCTGGATTGAAATTGAAAAACCTATTGAAAAAGTTTGTCAGTTTTATGGAAAGAAAGCCAGCATTCAATTATGACGATTGCAATAACGCACGCAGAGTTAAAAAGTGTCTTTCGTTTAAAAAAGTTCAAGAACAAAAGCAAAACGAAATGCGGAAAAAGTTGAGAATGACATTAGAAGAGAAAGAATCATCATGCAACAGCGTTTAAAAAAATCCTCGTTACATTATTTGTTTTGCATGCGTGGTAGACTTAATTTAATGAATTTTCGTTAACATTACATAATTTATTTCTTTTTCCTTAAAACCAATTCCGTTATATTTCACTCAACATTAGCTTATTTTGTTTACTATAAAACATTGAAAATGTTAAACCTGATTTCAGTTCTTTTATTTTCATCTAAATATAATCTCTCATATCCGGACGTTGTAACCAATTCCTCACATTCGGAATCCCTCATATCCGGAATCCATCATATCCGGAATCCCTCATATCCGGAATCCCTCATATCTGGACTTTGGAACCAACTCTTCATATCCGGAAAGCCTACTTAGTTCGGTTGTCAGGGATTCTGCTGTAACACAATTTTTAAATAAAGCTTTATATGTCTTC
>CAHIKZ030005489.1:982500-997500 GCA_903632075.3 Acanthosepion pharaonis | reverse complement strand
CAGACTGCACGACTTGTGGTGAGTTCGGGCACAAGGCTCGGTGGTGTACGACAGAGGGAGACCGTAAACTGAGGATAAAGCGAGTTAATACGCTGGTGCCCCCTACCGGGAAGGAAAAGGGTTCGGGAAACGCCGATGGGTCACCCATGAAAAGGTGGCTCCACTGAAAGTAAAACCTCTGAGATACTGGACTTTTCGGCCAGTTGTAAGGAGCGAAGGTGTTGGCGCTGTGGAGGAGCGGGTCAACTGAGACGAACCTGTCCTCGCAGGAGAAAGATGGACCACACCGAACGGAACAACCCTAACTCGAAAGGAGGGGATAAATTGTTTGCTAGTCCGAGAAAAGCGAGTCATCCGAGCTCTACCCCCACCAGGAGGGCCCCTAGGCAGAAATTGGAGCCTCTAGAAAAAGGTGAACTCCTATCACCGATTACCACGTCGGTTGTCGAGAAAGCGAGAGGAAGGGAGAGAACATATGGGAAGGAGAAAGTTTGCTGAAGGAAGGGCCAAACTTCACCTGTAATGTGTTGCTGGGAGACAAGAAGGTGAAGGCCCTTGTCGATACTGGAGCTTCAGTGCCACTGGTTAGCTCCAAGGTTTTTAGACAGTTGGGACTGAAAACGATGCTTAGTCCCATCGATCTACTAATAAGTCAGGCTGATAGTAGCAGGATGAGGATAGAGGGTATGACGTGGCTACCGTTCCAGTTGGCAAGAACCAGAGGTAAACTTAAGGTTTATGTGGCACCTGACTTGTATGGTGAGCTAATTTGGGGGAGTGACTAGCTTAGGCAGAATAAGACACAGATCCGTTTTGACCCCACCACCCTAACATTGGACAGGGTAAAGATACTTTTGGGAGAGTATAATTATGAACAATTGCCAGTGGTGACCAGTAATAGAAAAAGAGGCGTTCGCCATTCTGCATGCTGCGCAGAAATTAGATTATTATTTGAGTGTGGCTGTGTTTACTATTAAGACATACCACAAAGCCCTCAAATATTTGTTAGCGGCAGAGTGGACGAATAAGAAGATACAACAGTGGGCATTGAAGTTAAGTGCGTATAACTGCAGAATAGAATATTTGGCAGGGAAGGATAATACCTGTGCTGACCTGTTATCGAGGATTCCAAGGCAATTAGAGACCGAATCTGTCAGGTTGAAGCCGGGTGTGGATGATAAAGCATTCCAAATTAATGTGATCAATTCACAGGCGTTGAAGGAGAGACTTGGTTGGGAAGATCAAGAAACAAGTGAAACGGAGATGGTTTCCGACCTCCATTGGAGAGAGATTATTAGGCAAAACTAAGAGGATATCAAAATAGCAACTATCAGGTCCAGGGTAGAGGCAGGGCGTACCTCCAAATATATGGTGCACGATGGAGTGTTGTATTACCTTTCAGGAAGAGGTAAGGAAGTAAGTTTAAAAATGGTGATAGCTGAGAAGTTGAGAGCTGAAATCCTAGACCAGTGCCATAGGAGGTTAGGACACCTGGGAATTGATAAAAAGTATGGATTAATAATGAAAAATTATTACTGGCCTAAGTTGTTTAATGATGTTGTGAACCATGTAAAAAAATGTGTAACATGCCAAGTACAGAGTCGAAGGAGTAGGGTTGCCCCAGTATTAGAAACGGATGTTCCGAATTATCCATTTCAGAAAGTAAGCATGGATATTTCCGGACCCTATGGAGAAACACATAGAGGTAATCTTTACATAGTGAGTTTTGTGGACTGGCTGACAAATTGGCCTGAGGCATTTGCCATACCGGATAAGAAGGAACAAACGGTGTCAGATATAATACTGAACGAAATATTCCCTAGTTATTGGGCTCCCGAACAGTTGGTTACCAATAATGGATCGGAGAATGTGAATCAGATTATGAGAGAGACGTTGGGAGAATTAAACATACAGCACATAACCACCTCTCCCCCAAAGTAACGCTAAGGAAGAAAGATTTCATAAGACCCTCACTGATGTGTTAGCTAAACTAACAGTGGATAAGAGGGAAAATTGTGATTTATTCGTAACCCAAGCGTTAGCAGCTGTGAGATTCTCGATGAACGAGACGACAACATTTTCCACCTATTACTTGATATATGGCAGGGATGTAGTCTTACCTATAGACTATCTATTACGACCTAGGAGAAGTATTTAGGAGAGGATCATCACCAAATAGTTTTAGAACAACAGCATAAATTTTTTACGCAGGTGAGAAGGAGGATTCAAAGAGCCCAGAAAAGGCGAAACGATAGGGTAAATAAAAATAGAGAAGTTTCCTTCCAGATAGGTGATCCAGTGTATTAAAAAATATACCTGAGAGAAGGTAAATTGGACCAGAGATGGAGTCCATACTATAGGATCGTGGAGCAGACGGGTCTGGTTTCTTTTGTGATCTGAGACCAATTGACCGGACAGGTAAAGAGAGTGCATGCTAATGATATAAAGCTAACTGAAATAGGAGAATGGAAAGAAACGGAAACAAAAAGGCTGGGGAAAACTACGTTGGTAGAACCTGAAGGGTTAGAGACTGAGAGTGAAAGTGAAGGGAGGGAGGAGATTGAAATTAGCCCAACTACCCTTTGAAGGCTGAGTGGGGTAAGTCGGGCCCCAGCGGGACATTCTGAGGAAGCAGGGATTGAGTCTAACCTTAGGAACGAAGAAGAACTGAGTGAATGGGAAGAAGAAGATGAAATCCCGTTAGCTCAATTGCAGAGTAAATTGCGGACTGAAAAAGCACCTAGTGTTAATGAGGAATTACCACTAAAACTGCGATTAAGGGGGGGCGGTGCAGCCCGAGCCAAAAGATTAAGTGAAACCAGTACAGTGAGTGTGATGAATGAGTGACGGTCTGGGACTAACTGTGCATTTATCATTGGTGCTGGTGAACTATGTGGACGGGACCCATGCATGCACGTCGCTGATGGTGGTATGGGTCGGTGCTTGGGGTATCGCTTTAAGATGTAACCACCCAATGAAAACAATAAGAAAATGATTGAGTAAGACGAATTATTCTCTCCATCTCCTTGCAGACATGGACGAGAGGAGGTCCGTGGTACTGACGATGCTAGTTGTGGTAGCTAATACCTGGGAACACAGTGAGAATACTGTATTTAAGAAGACTAACGAAGTGATTATAACTAAATCAAAGTGGTTGACCTGCAGCCGTATGAGAAGTTACTGGGTCAGTTGAAGTTCGAAGTGGACAAACTAGATACAGCCAGGACACAAGTCGCCGGAAAATATTTACAGACTCCGGAATACCACCGTATATTATACCCCTTAGCTCAGTAATCCCTAATACTTGAGAGACAATGGAAGGATATGAGTTACTATTTGAAAGGAATAAAGTTGTTACAGACCAGGCAAAAGAGGGCAGTATTACCTATAATGGGAAAGGCATTAAGCGTGTTGTTTGGTACAGTCTCCGAAGGCGAAGTGAGAGTAATTAAGAGGAAATTGAAGGTGGTAGAACAGAGACAACAAGCAATGGCTCAGCGGGTTAAAGAGAGCGAATCTATACTCAATGTTACTAGGCTGGAATTGGCTAAGAATAGAGGGAGTATTAATTGGTTGATTTCTCACCTACAGGTTTTTAGAAAAGAAGTGATAAATGTAACGTCTGTAACAACCGAATTACAGAAATTAGAGGGGTTTTTTGCAAAGGTATTTTCAATTATTAGATATAATGAGTAAGGTACATCAAACAAATCACTCTTTAACGGTGTTGTTAAAGAATGTGAGAGCACAATTAGACATTCTCTCGCTGGGACACCTAACTCTGTGTATAATAACCCCAGAACGATTAAGGGAAGTACTACTGGAGATACAAGCCAAACTACCCCATCACCTTAGATTACCTGTAGACCCCACCCAGCGGTTATGGAGATACTATAGTGCCTTGGGATGTACTACCTTGTTGGAAGATGATAAATTACTAGTGCTAGTGCCGGTTCTATTACTGGACAGAGATAGTACCTTTGAAATTTATCAGGTGATGAATCTTCCCCTTCCCTATCCAAAACTAAGGCCGAAGATTGGAGCGGTGGCTAGGTACAAAGTAGAGACAGAATTTGTTGCCTTAAACCTAGCCAGGACAGAATTTATGCTATTAACAAAGGGAGAAGCAGAAAAATGAAAGAATGATGCCTTAGGTACCTGTGGGTCTGTAAGTCCAATTTACGTGACAGGTAGTCTTAATCTGTGTGTACTAGATTTATTTAAGAAACATATGAAGGGAATTAGAGGTCATTGTCAGGTAGAGGTGTTGGCTAGTGTAATGTTACCTAAAGCAACCAGTGTCTCTGACGGAATTTAGTCGGTGGCCACACAAGAAGAGATCGAATTATCTAAGGTGTGTGAAGGGAAGCCCACCACTACGATAAGAGTTATTCGCCCTTTGTTTTTTGTAGAGCTACCCATTGGTTGTGGGGCTCATGGTCCATCTATCTCTTTACCTCTCTACTACCAAGCAGAAGAGAAGTTTGAAGAGAATGAGGCTTTGTTAAAGGTGGTAGGAACAAATGCCAATGGATGGACGGGATTGTGGGAACCCATTGTAAGAGAGATTCCTAAGATGTCGCTAGAAAAGATGCCGGCGTTGTTAAAGCCAATCGATAAGATTGATCTTGGACGGTTGAAGTCGGAGTTAGATAGGATAGGTACGTCGAATTCGGGCTGAAGAGAGAATTTGATTGCTATAATAACCTGGCCGACCGTTGTGGGAATTATACTAATGATAGTCGTGGCCTTGCTGGTTTGGTGGTGGTTGAAGAGGCGTGCGGTGTGGTCGACCGGGCAGAATAAACTGGCACGGAAGTGCAGGAGTGAACGAGGGGATTCCAGTTAGTGCACTTTACCAAGGTAGGTCCGACCCGAGTGAATTGGGATCCATAATGACATTGAAGAAGAGTCCACGATTGTCATGGAAGGACCTGAACCAACAAAAGATTCGACGAAGGCGAGACAAAATCGGAGGGACAGATTTACGAAATAAATCAATTTTAAAAATTTTTAGTAATGAAACTGAAATAATTGGTAAGGTGTGTTGCTAAATCCAAGAAGAAAAAAAAGAAAAAAGAGAAAAAAAAAGGAAAGAACCCTCGAACTAGTGAACGATGTGAAATGTTTCTATTGCACGAGATCACCAAAACAATGAACTTTAACCAGAAGTTGCATGTACATATGTATCGTAAGGACAATGAAAATGTAAATGGGCATAATGAGCCCTAAGAAGAACTGAGGACTCTACATTTGCATGTTGGAAGAGACGTATGATTAAGTAGTTCCCTAGTAAGAAGTATGTTGGACTGGATTTTGTTAATATGAAAGCTTTACTTACTAGTAAATGACAGATGGGTAGGGGAGGAAATGTGTGTGTGTGTGTGTGTGTGTGTGTGTGTGTGTGTGTGTGTGTGTGTGTGTGTGTGTGTGTGTGTGTGAGAGAGAGAGAGAGAGTCTGGGAAACACACACACATGCAGACACACACACGTATATTTCTTTTACTGAAATTGGAGTAGATTTGAATATCGAAATTATATCAGAGCATTTTGTTTACTGATGAAGAAATCTGATCTAGGGCAGAAGTTGTACCCATTGAATCTGGGTCATCAGAAATCAATGGAAATGGTCGAAATAATTTTTATCGATTAAAAATTGAAATAGAGCTGAGTAACGTAGAAGGAACTTTGGAATTCACATGATTTTGGTTGAAGCAGCCATAACCCCGTGATAATCGCGTGCGAAGTTGTAGGCCCGAGGGTCAGTTATAATCAGCCGAGTTTATCTATATAAACGCGTGGTTATGCCGAAAAGGTCAGACTGGAGAAAATTCTTGAAGAGAGAAGAGAGAAGAAAGAATTGTCCCGGGCGAGCGTTGGGAGGAGGAACGCCACTATAACTTTAAACCCCGCACAGAAATTTCTCCCTCCATCGCAAGAGTCATATATCGTTCTGAGACGATTTAACATACACACACTCTCTCTCTGTCTAGAATCCAGTGTATGAGGGTTTTTTTTTACTTTTCTTTTCTGTAACCAGTTTCTCTTTTCTACTATTCTTTTCTGCTATATAAAAGACATTAACAATTCAACCATGGAATCGATGTTTGTTCGGCTTTCTGCAGATATTAATTTTTTTTTGCTGCATTCTAAATTACTTAGCGCAACTCCCCAGCCGTGTCTACATTTTCAGTCGACCGTAAATGGGCAGACATCACTTCTGCTTTCTGGATCAAACAAATCACAACGTGGGCAGGAAGCAGGATTAATCTACGTCTGCTCAGGGGACCTATGGCCACTCCCTTAAGTTCGGTTAGGACCGAGGAGACACCTCAACCCAGAGAGTATGACGCCGGAGGTTGAGAGGCCGGGGCGAAAGTGTTAGAAATATAGGTAAATGTACAAGCAAGCGTACGTATACAAATCTATCTATCTATCTATCTATCTATCTATCTATCTATCTATCTATCTATATATATATATATATATATATATATATATATATATATATAAACCATGTAGTGTAAGAAAGCAGGCCTCAAGTTTAAATAACAATTCTATTTAATATATTAAAACATAAACGTAATAGCCCAAACTTGAAACCGAAGTTTGCCTAAGGCATGAAACCCTATGTTTGACAACAATTTCTGCGACCCCATCGCTCCTTAGATCTGGCCATCTAACTCCCCAGGCTGCGACACACTTGAGTATTATTGTGGGGTGCAATTGAACGAGAAGACAACAAAACTCCTTGTAAAACCAAAGGTGAACTGCAGGCAAGGATTATGGCAACATTCGCCAATTTAAACAAGGAGGCCATCCAGAAGAGATGCAGGAGATTTCGAAGTCGTTTGGAGGCCGTGGTTGAAGCCAATGTAAAATAGGTTAGTTTATAAAACGATGACAATCGAAAGGGTAGCAATACAATCAGTACGATGATTAAATATTAATTATTAACCATATGACAGAAATAAAGCATAGAGAGAAAAGTTTGTAGAAATATTTCTGCTCGGTTTTTCATTGAATGTTAAAATCCTGAGTGTCGCCATTTGATACAATGACATAAACTATTATGGTGGGACTTCTCGTAATTCGGCCGCTTCATTGAAAAAATAAAATCCAGTAGAAAAGACAACGTAGTTTCAATGAATAAACATTAATTTAATATAACGACAAGAATACAAGCAGTTGGTCATAGACTGGAAAGTAATGTCTTTGTTTGGGTTCATAAAGTTCTGGAACAGAATATAAATTCTATTTCTGTACGTAAAGTCAATACGTGTGTGCGTCGTTCATAGTAAAGAGGATACAAGAGATCGTTAGAAATTGTTTCTTACTGTTGGCGGTGTTGCCGTAGTCTGTTTGTAAACGTTGTCGCTTTTAGCATGAGGTCGTGAAGATCATAAGCGAAAGTGGTGTGGAACTTGGTGACACCTGTGCGTATCCTGTTTGGGGCTGGATTTCGTATGATTTTATACATTTTTTCGTAACAAAATCAGCTCCAGAAGTAAATTATTTATTAGAGATTCATAGGTTGGGGAGGGGGAAAGATGTCTCGGGTGTCGCATGTTGTTGCCAAAATTGTCTGACCAAGTTGTCAAGTGTAGAAAGACGAGATGTGGTTAGAATGTGATTAGAAAATCAGGAGAAAACTTGGAATTTATAATAATAAAATCATATATATTTATTAAAGACATTTTTATGTTTAACGTTCTTTTTTATAGATACAAGTATTTAAGTAAATGCTCTGTTTATAATAAACAGTATTAAATAACATTTACCATTTCACCTGAATGCCTGAGAAATTTTCATAGAAAATATTCGTCCTTTGACAGGATTCGAACCTGCATCCTATACAGAACCGTCATTTACGCTGACGTGCCTTACCGTCTCGGCCACAAAGGAGCGTTCGGTAGGTAAGGTCGAATTTACTGCTTAACTATCGTGATCCTACAAGAACCGGTGTTTCAACGTGTTATGGTTGCAAGCCTAGAGAGAGAGAGAGAGAGAGAGAGAGAGAGAGAGAGAGAAACTGAGAGAGACGTAGAGAGAGAAATAGATAGATAGAGATATTGGAGTAGAGAGACAGGGGAGATATAGAGAGGGGAGATAGAGAGAGGGGAGAAGGATAGGGAGAGAGGAGAGAATAAGAGACCGGGAGATATTAAGCGAGAGGGAGAGAGAGTGATAGAAAGAGAGAGATGGAGATAAAGGGGTAGAGAGAGAGAGATGTTGAGAGAGAAAGATAGAAAACGAAAAGAGAAACAGGGAGAGACAAAGAGATAGAGAGAGATAAAGTGAGAGGGAGAGAGAGAATGGGGTTAGAGAGGTGGGGAGAGAGAGGGAAAGAGTAATAGAGAGTAGGGAGAAGAAGTGAGAAGGGAGTAAGAGGAGAAACAGGGGGAGTGACAAAGAGACAGAGAGAGAGAGGAAACGAGAGGAAGAGAAAGAGAGATATGAAGATAGAGGGGTAGGGAGAGAGGGGAAGAGAGGAGGAGAAAGAGGAAGAGAGAGAGAGAGAGCGAGAGACAAAGAGACACAGAGAGAGAGATTATGCTAGCGGGAGAGATAGAGAGGGAGATAGAGAGATAGGGAGAGGGTTAGAGAGAGAGAAAAAGAGAAATAGAATTAAGGTCTGAGACATGGTTTATTCTCATTGTTTCAACCTTGTACCATAATGCATGTTTCGTCATGTTACAACGCTGAGGTAATCAAGAGGAGGGGGGGAGTGTTACAGTCCTGTGAAGTGTGCAGTTTGCAAAGTGCGCACTTCAAACGCGAAGCATTAGTTGCAATTGTCATATCAAAGACGATATCAAAGAAACGAGCAAAAGAGGAGAAGCGATATTTCTGTGTCTCTCCGGAAGAAGCGCATAAAAGCCCAATTTTTATTATTGTATTGGAATGGCGACGCCTGCAAAGGTTTTAAAATCACTAGCTCTCATTCTAGCTAGCTATCTGCCTGTCTATCTAGCTAGCCATTCTGTGTAAGATCAATTTTGCTATCATACACACTATCTTTACTTTAATACACCACATTTCAAGTATCTATCTATCTATCTATCTATCTATCTATCTATCTATCTATCTATCTATCACAAACTGTTCATATCTATCTATCTATCTATCTATCTATCTATCTATCAACCACTGTTCATCTATCTATCTATCTATCTATCTATCTATCTATCTATCTATCTATCTATCTATCTATCTATCTATCACAGACTGTTCGTATCTATCTATCTATCTATCTATCTATCTATCTATCTATCTAAGACTGTTCGCATCTATCTATCATAGATTGTTTATATCTCTCTATCTATCTATCTATCTATCTATCTATCTATCTATCTATCACAGGCTGTTCATATCTATCTATCTATCTATCTATCTATCTATCTATCTATCTATCTATCTATCTATCAAAGACTGTTCATATCTATCTATCTCAAACTTTATCTTTTACAGTTTCCGTCTCAGCCTCTCTCATTTATATATACAGAGAGTTATATTGAAAGAGAAAGAGAGAGAGAGAGAGAGAGAGAGAGAGGGAGATAAAGAGAGAGTGGGAGAGAAAGAGAGAGTGGGAGAGAAAGAGAGAGAGAATATTAAATATATTTTTCTTTTGTATCTATAAATGTGTCTGTGCCTCTCTCACTCTCTTCAGAGCGCTATCTATTTGTATATCTCTGTCCATTTGAATTTGTTTCGATGTGCTTTTTTCTTTCTACTTTAATCTCACAGTGTTTATTTATATTAAACCTATTTTCTATCACTACCAATTCCTGTGTGTTCATCAATCAATTTTTTCCGCATTCGTCTTTTTTCACCGTTTTTATCTCCCCCACCTTTTTTCAGTTAACAGTTAATATGCACACTTACATCGGGAGCACCGAACAATTTTATTACACCTGCGGCAATAAAACAACATTGATAAATGGTTTCATAAAAAGTAAGATAGAAAACGGATAATCTTCATTTCGTGGAATGTGAAATAAATTTAGACTAACGATGGAACACTCACTAAATTATTATTATTATTGTTTTTATTTCCTTTGATTTCTGGCCTGTACATATTTATTTCCGGGTCCCGTCCAGAGAAATAAGGTTAGTTATGGCATCATGACACTTTCCACTGACAAAAAAAAAAAAAAAAAAATTACATAAATAAGACCCTTCGTAAAGTGTGGGCTGTACTCGTGAGAACAACTTTTTGTATTTCTTTAAGGCATGGGCTTCCAGGAATCCCTTCAATTAGTCTTCTGGAATCTTTTCCAACCAATCCTAGGGCTCCAACTACAACAGGGATTGTTGATGTTCCAATGTGCCACATTTTTGAGTTTTCTATTTCAAGGTCCTTGTATTTTGACAACTTTTTGAATATCTTCAAAGATACATTGAGTCAGCAGGGACTGCCATATCAATAAGGAGGCACTTTTTTGTTGTTTGTGATCTTTAATAACAATGTCTGAGCGGTTGGCTTTGATTGTTCTGTCAGTGTGTATTGTGTAGTCCCATAGAATTGTAACAGGTCCTATCTCCGTAACCAGGTCTGGGTGGTATTATTATTATTATTATTATTATTATTAATATTATTATTATTATTATTATCAGAGGCCTTGCTATTGGACGTAGTTTATCGTCTCATCCAAGATTCGGATGTAGTTTATCGTCATAAGCAGGACGGCTATATTTTGGAGTGATTAATGTCTTGTATATATATGGTATATATGGAGTAATGTATAGCGGCTCAGATTGAGGAACCGGAGAGCCGAGTTCGAATTCCAGTCAGATCCATTATATTCACGTACGTGCTAATAACCTTGGGAAAGCTCTGAATCCTCTTCTGCCGTCCGCTAAAAGCTATGGGTAAATAGCCTTGGATGGCAACCGGTCAAGGAGAAGGTAACCCTGAATTCAAAACCGGCCTAGCCTGCCCACTTCCACTACAGTTGACGTACACGTTGTGCCCCTATAAACCCGATGGGTCACAAGATTCGCGATCGACTACGCAATATATGTTGTTGTTGTTATTATTATTATTATTATTATTATATTTCCTTTCATTTCTGGTGTGTACTCGTTTCGTTCAGGGTCCCGTCCCGAGACCTAAGGTTAGAAATGGCATCATGGCATTTTCCACTGAGCAATTAAAAATACAAACAAACAAACAAAAACATATTTTACATAGATAAAACCCTTCGTAAGGTGTGGGCTGTACTCGTGGGTGCAATTTTTTGTATTTCTTTTGGCTACCAGGAATCCCTCCAATGATTGTATCAGAACATTTTCCAGTCAATCCGAGGAATCGAACTATAACTGGAATTGTTGATGTCCTCATGTACCATATTTTTAAGGGTTCGATTTCAAGATCCTTGTTTTTTAAAGATCTTCAAATATACATTACAGTCTGCAGAAACTACCATGTCAATAAAAAAAGACTCAATTTTGTTTTGCAGTCTCTGATCACGATGTCTGGGCGATTAGCATTGATTGATCTGTCTGTGTGTATTGTAAAGTTCGATAAAATTGTTATAGGTCCTATCTCTAGAACCGGATTTGGGTGGTGTTCATACCATTTACTTGCAGTTTCCTTTCCTTAAATGTTGTAGATTTCCCAATGCAGTCATGCCTGGTTTTATATCAGTGCAACCTGATACAAAATGGTCAATTGTTTCTGGATATTTATCACAGAAACTTCATTTTGGGCTAACAAAATTTTTCAGTATGTGTGCGCGGTAATTTCTATTTAGCAAGCATTGGTTCTGTGCAGCAAAATTCTTCTTCTTCTTCTTCTTCTTCTTCTTCTTCTTCTTCTTCTTCTTCTTCTTATTATTATTATTATTATTATTATTATTATTATTATTATTATTATTATTATTATTTTCTTTGTTTTCTGGCGTTTACACATTTCTTTCCGGGTCCCACCCAGGGACCTAACGTTAGAAAATGGCATCATGACACTTTCTACTGAAAAAAAATATTACATAGTTAAAGCCCTTCGTAGAGTGTGGGCTGTACTTGTTAGAACAATTTTTTGTATCTCTCTGAGGCATGGACTTCCAGGAATCCCTTCAATTAGTCTACAGGAATCATTTCTAACCAGTCCTAGGGCTCCAACTACAACAGGGATTGTTGATGTTCCCATATGCCACTATTTTGAGATTTCTATTTCAAGGTCCTTGTATTTTGACAGCTTTTTGAATATCTTCAAAGATACATTGCAGTCAGCAAGGACTGCCATATCAATAAGGAGGCTCTTTTTTTGTTTGTGGTCTTTAATAACAATTTATTATTATTATTATTATCATTATTATTATTATTATTTTCTTTGATTTCTGGCATTTACATTTCTTTCCGAGTCCCACCCAGCGACCTAAGGTTGGAAAAGACGATAAACTACATCCAACAACAAGGCCTCTGATTGGGAGGTCTTGACGAGCGTGGAATCCCTTCTTAATTGCTGGTGTTCACAGGTCCAACCTGATACGGGGTGGTAGCATATGTTAGGGTCCCAACTATGGGCAAATATTCGAACCCAAAACTGGGGTGAAAACACTATAAAAGTGGAAAAATAAGGGTTTAATACCAGCAATACATTTTTGTAAAAGGTTATTACCAGCAATAAATTTTTGAAGAAAAATTACCAGCAATACAGTTTTGAAATAAAATTAAAAAAAAATTACCAGCAATAAAATTCTTGTCGGCATTAAATAACCCTTTGAGGTTGATATGCTGTAAAACAAAACAAACCAATCAAAATAACTCTTATCATGAAATGAATGCTGGACAGTTTTATCAAAAATGAGGAAGAAGCGTGAGGCAAAAGAACTGTAGTTCTACAGAAGGATATTGAGAATTTCATGGAATGATCATGTGAGCAATGACGAAGTTTTCAGAAAAATGGAAACAAAGAAGACTTTCATTTTTAGAATCAGAAAGAGTCAGATGAAATTTCTAGGGCACATAATGAGGAAAGAAGGCTTCGAAAATTTGATACTCACATGACATATTGAAGGAAAAGGAGAGGCAGATGAATGCAAAGACTAAACTACCTAACGACCTTGTGTAAATGGTTGGCAGGGTACCCATGTGTACTTTTCAGAGAATTAGTGAAAGCCTTGTAGCAGAGCCTTATAAAATATTTTTAATTCAATGTATCTAATACAAATAGTAACAATTTTATTTGGATTTATTCTTGAAATAGTAAAAGAAGCAAATTATTATGTATTTCTGTAGATTTTTTTTCAGACAATCTTTAAAACGAAATGCTGAAAAATTAATAAAAGCTATGAATCATTTTGGTGATTGGTGAAAGCTTTATAAAATTTATAATTTACTGAAGTTTTACAAACTTTATACGGACAAGATGCATTGCAAACGCACATTATTACTAAACAATTGTACCATCAAGTAAGACCTTTATTTGCTTCAAAGGGAAATTTTACTGAACAGTTTAGAAATAATATAATGTAATATATTATACAGTGCTTTAATTTTAGGGTGCTTTTAACAAACGATCCAAATTTAAAACATTGTATTTTATAATTTGTGTCCAGCATTATTTTTGTGTTATATAAACTTTAATGTATTTTTGTTTTTATTAATTATGATCATGCAAATAATCTTACAAATCTTATTCATTGAGTAGCTTTTTCTATAAACTTTTACACGTTTTTTACATCGAATAGAGTAAAATTGCATATTTTGTTTGTGGTGATCCACAATTAAAATTCTGGTTTGAATATATTTTCCATTCAATGTATCTAATACAAAAATATCAACCTTACTTGGATTTATTCTAGAAATACTAAAATGTTGTAGTCATTTTGTAAGCAAAAGCTTTCAGAAATTACGTGTTTTTGTACATTTTTTTCAGACGATGTTTAAAACTAAATGCTCAAAGATTGATAAAAGCCACGAATCTAATTTCTGGTGTCAGTATTTACCACATAAAACTGCAGCTTTTACACTGAGCGCAATGTCGATTTTCTAAAGAAGTAAAAAATCAACCTTTCCTAATCATCCAGTGATATAAAAAGATCAAAACAGAATCAGAAAAAATGGTTTATTGACATAATCGGATCGAAAAAAGTCAGCAAAGCGAAATTATATCCTGTAAAACGATGAAATTCCGATTGTATATGTTTCAGATCAGAGTAACTATTAAAAAAAAATAATTAAACTGAAGAAAAATAATATTTCTCGGCAGGAGACTTGCTGCCTCTTGTTCTACCGAATGCGACACCAGAGTTGATTAGCGGGAAAACGTAATGAGCAAAAAATTATAATAAGCTCGATAATTATCACAGGTATTTTTATCAGGTCTTACTATCAATGATTATTTATAATTTGCTCTGGCATCATTGGTGTTCCACTTCCCTCTAAGAAGCGATCGATATTCCTTGTATTTCTTCATTTTCTCTTCTCCAAGTATTACCAATTTTTATAAGAGGCCAATAAAGAAGTAAACGGCACTATTATGATTAAAACACACATATATATATATATATATATATATATATATATATATATATATATATATATATATAGCTAAACGACATAATAATTTCGTTATTTTTTGCTTGTTATTCGCTTTTCTTGTTATTTTTTAATCTAAATATCGACTTGTTTCACCTGCTTCAAAGTTTTGGATAATTAATTTGTCGGTTGGTTACGTCTTATCATCTGCTGTTGGGCCAATCAAGCGGGGGTAGACGTGGATGCTGATTGTAAAAATAAAAATAAAAATCGAAGGTTAGATCAAGGGTGGAGGCAGGGCAGGAAGCTAGAAAAAGAAACAAAATGAAGGAATTATGGCGAAAGGGAGTTGATATGGAAAAGATATGGTGTCGGCAAGAGAGTGAAAGCAATCAAACACACAAGCACAGCATCACGCATGCGCATATACACAGACAGATTGTATAAAAAATATAAAGATGGAAGATGAGAGAGTTACGGCGAATTTGGTCAACGAGAGAAAATCTTTAAGAATCA
>CAHIKZ030005489.1:957500-980000 GCA_903632075.3 Acanthosepion pharaonis | reverse complement strand
GCTTTTCCGTGGATCGTTCATATTGTATAAAGTCCTGTTCTCAGGTTTATTGTCTGGAGGTGTTAGATGAGCGCACTTGCAATGCATTTTCTTCTTCATAGCGAAATCTTTTTCTCTCCTGATCCGAGTGGCATTTATTAAGTCGAAACTGTGGCCAGAATTATTCCGATTAACAACTAATGATTTTCATGTGTTGTCATGTGGCATATCTCTACGACGTTCATATAATCTCTTTCTTAGTTTTCTGGGTGTTTTGCCGATCTCCATCATCAGAAACAGACAGACACACACAAACACGCACACACACACGCGCACACATACGCGCGCACATATATACACACACGTGCACACACATACACACACACGCAAGCACACACGCGCGCACACACGCGCACACACATCCGCACTCACACACACGCACACACATACACACACGCACACACACATACACACACGCGCAAACACATACACGCACATACGCACATACACATACATACACACACACACAAGATTCCGTTGGCGGACAAGATTCCGTTGACTACATCCTTGCATTGCTTACCAGCTGAAGTTTTCGAATCAGTTCAAATTCCGTCACGTGTAACGGCTAAATCGAGTGAGACTGCATAGGAAAAACATTTATGAAATATAAGTATTATTATTATTATTGTTGTTAGTAATTTTATACTTATGATATTAAATATTATACATAAACTTTAAGATACCAACCCCTGATATGAAAGATATATTCCCATACTGACAACACATTGAATCGCAATGTAAAAAATCTTTTAGAAAACTGAGGGGAAAAAAAAACTATAAAAATTAAACAGACAGACTTTTGAATTTAAAAATACTTGTTTGGATGTATTCAATATATTTTGGTCGGACGTGATCTTGTAAACATGTCTTATTTAAAAGAATAGACTTTTATGTCTATTAGATTTATTGACATATATATATATATATATATATATATATATATATATATATATATATATATATATATATATATTATATTCATATGCGAATAGCTATTGGCAAATGTGGCAGTGGAAAATATAAATATAACCGAATTTGTATTAAGTCCAAGCTTTTGACTCACATGAGATATCGTCAGAGGTATGAGCAAACACACACACACATGCACACGCACACACACACACATACACAAATACATACAAACGCACACACATATATATTTCTTGCAGCTGATGCTCCCTGCAGCAAGTCGGTCTAAAGTACGGCTGATCAGGTGGTGATTTGCCCTTACAAAGGGGAGATCAGCTCCGAACTCTGCTGGTGGTTATTCTTCTTTATTTTATAAAGTCTCTCGGATATACAGGCCTGTAGATGTAATTCAGACATTTTAAAAAACAGAACAGCGGGAATAGAAACAAGATCGTATCGTAAAAATGGTGCCTGGCGGATGGCATTTGATTACCTAAGTAAAAAATGCAAAAGCCATTGCAAATTTTTCGCCCCATCTATTTCTTGAATGTACAGGGATAACATTTTTTTTGCTCGTCGTATGACGGACTTCCTGCTAGGTAACCATTGCATAAACACAGCTGGCTTCCCAAATTGTCTGGATCATCCTATCAGCGAAACAAAATAAAACTTAGCTTCATATAATTTGGCTTGATTTCGCAAAATTCATATAGATCATTTCCTTGTGAGTTATGTCCCTCGAATTTTTCAATTTCCATAGTAAATTTAGGGAAATTATAACGAAATGTTTCAGAACAGCGTATATGAGTTCACCGTTGGTAACTCCACCACCGAGTAGCAAGCCCTCGAAATCGGTATCATGATGGGTTATGTGATTCCACTACTTCTTTTCATTATGGAATTTATATTACGGGGTGTAGTGGACATATCAAAGGTAGGGATGACTAAGGAAAGATCATTTATGGATGGCATCACCATTTTGGCTCCGTCTAATTACGGTACCGATAAACTGCTGCGGCGTTACCATAATCTCTTTACGTAAACAAGAATGAAGGCTAAACCCAAGAAAAAAACAGAGCTTGTCATTGCACAGAGGATCTGTCAGGGAGATTCACTTCTGCATTAGGGGTGAGTTGATTCTGACAATCAAAGAGAAACCAGTAAAAAGCATCGGACGTCTGATCGGCATGGCGTTAAAGAGGTTCCGAAATTGTAAGTAGATGGACTTGAATTCATCGACAGAACCCATCTCTCTGGCAAACTGAAGACTTGGTGCTACTAACATGGTGTGCTGCCTCGGCTTCTGTGGTCGTTACGGGCGAATGATATTACTTTGCATTAATCTGACACATCAGTGTATCAACAAGTACCCGCGTAAATTGTTTGGAGTTTCCCACTGTGGGCCTCAACACCAATCCCGGAAACCTGCAGCTTCTCATCTCAGCAACTACTACAGTTTTCCTATTGTCAGTTATATTTATAGATATTGTCTTTTCTACAGGTTAACTCTGAGAAATTTATATATATATATATATATATATATATATATATATATATACATTGAGCTGACACTGATGTATGCATATTATGTCAAAGAGATCAGGGCATTTTACGTGTACATCTGGAGTGATTGAGGTGATGTTTATTCATTTTTATTTCCAATATCACCACCAGGGATTTGATGGGTATATATCAATTTGTTTCGGACAAACACAATTATTTGTCTTAGACATCAAAATTCTGATGATGATATTGGAAAAGGTACTGGGAAAAATAAAAATTAATAAATACAAACACAGTACCTTTCTTTTGGTTATTAATCATGAAACAAGCAAGTTTATACGTGATAAAGAAACGATTTTATTGAAAGTAAATAAACACAACATATCTAAATTGTTTAATCAGACATGTTTAAATGAATATATATATATATATATATATATATATATATATATATATTGAACAATAGAAAATATTAAAAAATTAAAATCTTCAGACACATTGGGTTGTATATTAATATTCTTTCGTTTTTATTAAAATTTCATTTCCTCGACAAGTTTCAGCCAACATGGCCATCATCAGGAGAAAAATATTTCTGCTTGCTGGGAGCAGTGAACTACAGAAATGAATGTCTTCATGGAGAAAATGAACTTTTGTCTGTAGTTTTCATTTGTTTTTTTTTATTTTTTAACATGAATTTTGGTCAGTCTTTGTGTTGGTCAAACAGTCGCTTTTATATTGTTATTTGAGATAAGAGCTGGATCGATTCATGATGCTCTGAATTGTATTGGTTCCTGGAAAGAGGATGCGTCTCTGTTAAGTATGTGTGTGTGTTATTTGGTTCTTAGGGAGTGAGTGAGTATGATGTGTGTGTGTATATTCATGTGGGCGTGTGTATAAGTGTGAGGCCTCAACATCCTCGTAAGCATGTCTGTCTTGTGTGGGTGAGAAATGTGGTTAGGTTCTGGTTTGCGGGGTTATATATTAATACTATCTATATTGTTAAATTTGTGATTAAGTCCGTCTGGATAGTGCGTTTTTTAAACGGTGTATCCACTTATTTTCACTTGAAGACAGGGTATCGCACGTGCTAACACACGTTGTTAAATTATATATATATATATATATATATATATATATATATATATATATATATATATATATATATATATATATATATATATATATATATATATATATCAGAGAGGTAGACAGGTAGGCAGAGAGACAAAAGATGTTTCGCGTCACTGTATATAGAAAGGATTGTCACATGTAACATCTTTGCATGCGGCGCGTGATTTACAAAGAGACAGTAATATGAGTTAGTTGGTACAGAAGACAAAATCAGCCATTTCAACTGTAATCCCCACACCCTTTACCTTCTCGATTTATCGTCTGTTTTCTCCATAATTTCGTTTATAGTTTGTTTGCGTCTTAAGCTCATGCCTTTGTTTCTGCCAAAATTACTTATTTTAAAGAGAAGTAAAATTGTTTAGTTTTATTATCTGGGTCAACAGGTCAGCCTTGATATTTGTAGTGTTTATTCTCGTTCATGATTTTCCGATATTCTCGTTGAGAACGTGATTTGCTGTGAATCCGGCGCCAGAAGCAATGGCGCATTATATTGGACAGCTTTCGAAAGGAGGAGTGAAAATAAAAACATGAAATAAAAAAAAATGCAATAATAATAATAATAAGAATTTTAAGATATCGAAGAAAGAAAGAGAAAACGCAGACGCAAAATTCAAATGAAGGAAGAAAATACGGAAATGTTTCAGAAGAATAACATTAAATAATTTATTGAACGAAAGAAGAACAAAGGAAAAGAAGGAATACATAAAGGTTAAAAAAAAGAAAAATAATGTCGAAAGGAAAGAAAAAACATCTAAAAAGGGGAAAATCATAGGTAAATAGAAAGACATAGAAGAAAAGAAAAAAACAATGAAAAGAGGTAAAAAGAAAAAGAAGAAAACGAAAGAAAGAGCTGGGAAAGAACGGATGGAAAGAAAAATATGCAAGAAAGAAAAATAGAAAAAGAAAACGAAAAAATAATCAAACAAAAAAGGATAGATAAATAAGAAAGAAAGAAGGAAATAATAAATAAAGAAAGAAAGAAGAAAAAGAATACGGAGAGAAAAAGAAAGAAAGCAAAAAAAAAAAAAATAGAAAAAGCGGAAAAAAAAAGGAACGGAAGAAGAAATATAGAAGGAAGGAATAAAAAGAAAAAAAATAAAGAAATGAAAAAAAAAAGAAAATCTCGAATAAATAAAGAAACTAAAAACAAAGAAAGAAGAAAACGTGGAAAGAAAGAAAGAAAGAAAGAAAGAAAGAAAGAAAGAAAGGAAGATGGACACAAATATAGAAAAAGAAAGAAAAAGAAAAATGGAGAGAAAAAGAAAAATGGAGAGAAAAAGAAAGAAAGAAAAAGTAAACGAATACAGAAAAGAAAGAAAGAACGAAAGAAGAGACATACAGAAAAAAAAGAAAGAAAGTAGAACGCATATACAGAAAAAAAGAAAGAAGAAAACGAATACAAAGAGAAAAGAAAGAAAGAAAGAAAGAAAGAAATAGCACAAATATAGAAAAAAGAAAAAAAGAAAAAACGAATACAGAAAAAAAAAAGAAAGAAAGAACACAAATAAAGAAAGAAAGTAAGGAGAACAAAAATACAGAAAAAAGAAAGAAAACGAATACAGAAGGAAAAGAAAGAAAGAACAAAAATAGAAAAAAGATGAAAGAAGAAAAGGAATACAGAAAGAAAAAGAAAACAATTGAAAAAAAAGATAGAAAAAAAAAAGAAGAAAGACGAAGAAAAACTAATGTTATGTCAGAAAAATGTTACTAAGAAAATAAAATGAAACAATAACAAAACGAGTGAAAGAAGAAATACAAAATTAAGGAATAAAATGAGAAGAGATAAAGAAATGAAAAGAAAGACAATCTCAAAATAAATAAAGAAAGAAAGAAATTGAAAAGAAAGAAAGAAGAAGACGAATGTAGAAAGAAAGAAAGAAAGAAAGAAAGAAAGGAAGGAAGCAAGATGGACACAAATACAGAAAAAGAAAGACAGAAAGAAGAAAGAAAACGAATACAGAAATGAAAAGAAAGAAAGAACGAAAGAAGAAGACAAATAAAGAAAAAAAGAAAGAAAGAAAAAAGAAAAAAGAAAAAGAAGACAAATACAGAAAAAAGAAAGAAAGAAAAAGAAAACGAATACAGACAGGAAAGAAAGTAAGAACGAAAAAAGACAAATACAGAACAGAAAGAAAGAAAGTAGAACAAATATACAAAAAAAAAAAGAAAAGAAAGAAGAAAACGAATACAGAGAGAAAAGAAAGATATAAAGAACATAAACACAGAAAAAAGAAAAAGAAAACCAATGCAGAAGGAAAAGAAAGAAAGAAGAACACAAATATAGAAAAAAGAAAGAAAGAAAAAGAAAACGAATGCAGAAGGAAAAGAAAGAAAGAACACAAATATAGAAAAAAAAAATGAAAGAAAAAAGAAAGAAAGGAGAAAAAGAATACAGAAAGTAAAAGAAAACAAAAACAGAAAAATCGAAAAAAAAAAAAAAAAAAGATGAAGAGAAGTATGCCATGAAGGAAAAATAAGAATAAATTAAAAAAAAAGAAATAAAACAAAAACAGATAAAGAAACGAAAAGAAAGAAAATCTGGAACGAAGGAAATAAAGAAAGAAATCAAAGAGAGAAAGAGAAAAAGAATGAATCGAAATAGCAAAAGAAGACGAAGAAAAAGTAATGTTATAGAAGAAAATTTTCGAAGAAAGTAAAAGGAAAGAATAAAAAGAAAAAACACGAAGAGAATAAAAGAAAGACTAACAGAATAGGACCGACATATCAAAAATAGTGAGAAAATTAAAATAGTAAAACAAAATTCTCACCTGTTAAGAACACAAGTTACAGCAGACCCGCCGTCTCCTCTTTTTTATTCCGATTATTTACTAACCAGTGATTTGTCTGCCCCGTGGGGGATTGAACTTGTAATGGTCACTGAATGCCTCTTCATGGAATACACCGAGAAAATGCAAGTAACAACGAATAAAAGTAAAGAATAAAGAAAGAAAAAAGCATTGACAGAAGGAAGGAAAAGAGAAGCATCGAAAATTAAACAAAAGGAAACAAGAGACGGATTTTAAAAAAACAAAACAAATACAAATAAAAGAAACGAAACGAATAAAGAAAGTAGTAAAAGGAAGACACAAAAAACCGGAACGGATATGAAAGTAAAAACGAAAAGAAAGCGATAAGAATTAACTATTCTTATTTTACAGCCCCCAAGAGCAATAAACGTTTCGAACAGAAGGCAACAAAATTGGTAAGAATATGGAATTGGAGAAAAGAGTTTGATTCTGAGATCAGTCTCAGAAGATTAAACTTGGAAACCTTCAGTTAATAGCTATAGGTATATTATATGGTTAATAGTTTTATTTGTTAATTTTCAGTCCTTCTTTAAGATCAAAAGACATATCCGGATTTTAAATTCACAGGAATTCATATCGATTCTGTAATTTGTGATCTACAACAAATGGTTTCTGTTTCGATTCCAGATTTAGCAGAATTCGGTGAACATTATTCTTCCGAATTTGTTATTTTTTAAGTAAAACCCAACACTACTCACCGTGTATAGCTTTGTACCTTGGTTAGGCTTTCGATGAAGCTTCTTGCAGAATGGCCGGGGCGTCATGCTGAAAAAAATACAGTATTTACATTAGTCGGACTATTGTCCTCATCTTTGTCGCCATATTTGTCACAACGTTTCGGCCGTTGTACGCTCCGGCCTTCTTCAGGTGGTTGAAATTTCGAATTTCGAAATTCCAACCACCTGAAGAAAAACCGGAGCGTACAACGGCCGAAACGTTGTGACAACATGGCGACAAAGAAGAGGACAATAGTACGTCTAATTTAATACTGTACACAATACAAAATATGGCAATATCTGTCTATATTTCTGAGATGAGGTATAATTTGGACTATTGTACTCATCTTTGTCGCGATATTTATTACAACGTTTCGGCCGTTGTACGCTCTGACCTTCTTCAGGTGGTTGGAATGTAGAACTGAACCCTTTATTTCGCTCACTGGGGTAGACTGTTCTAGTTCCACGTGCCATCTTTAATGGATGTCAGTTATCAGTTATCTCCTTCAAGGACACATAGTCCGAATAATGTAAATAGTGTACATAATACCTCATCTCAGAAATATAGACAGATACTGAAAGGCCGAAAGGTTGTAACAAATATGGCGACAAAGATGAGGACAGTAGTCCGAATAATGTAAATAGTGTACATAGTACCTGATCTCAGAAATATAGACAGATACTGAAGGGCCGAAACGTTGTGATAAATATGGCGACAAAGATGAGGACAATAGTCCGACTAATGTAAATACTGTACATAATACCTCATCTCAGAAATATAGACAGACTCTGAAAAAAAATAGTATACCAAGTGATATAGTATTTTCTGTTTTCAAATCATTTCATCCGAAACAAGGCGGAAATGCTAACATTACGCAGGGTTTTACATGGAGTGAAAGTGAGAAAAAAGACTGACTATAGGGAGGATTGAGAAAATGAAAAAAAGATGAACAGGGTTCAAGAAGATAGAAGATGGCGATTGAGGTTAAATGTAAATTTTTGAAGATTGTAGATATCAGGAAAGAAAATGGAGTTCCACAGCCGGGAAGTGCGAGAAAAGAAACTGTTAGAGGAGAAGGGGCAGTTACATTTTACTCTTTCAACTGTAAAAGGGTGAGTCATTGATGTCTATATTGTAGGACGCTTAAATTCATGCAGTCGGGGCACCAAAGAAAGAAGCTCGTCAAAACAGTTACCGTCGACCTGAGAACACCAGCAATTCAGACGTTCCACGATCCTTAAACCCACCTGATTAGAGACCTTGCTGTTGGATGTACTTTAGCGTCTTACCCAGGACGAGCATCGTCATACCTAGGAGGGCACCTAACATCAGCAATTAAGCTACCACCCTCTTGGGCCTTGCAGTTGGACCTGGGGAGCACAAGCAATTAAGGTCAGGGTTCCATGCTCCTCAAAACCTCCTGAGATTGGTGCCTGCTACCACCCCGGGTCAGGCCTTGCTGTTAGAGGTAGTTTATCGTCTTACCCAGGACGAGGATGTAGTTTATCGTCATACCCAGGACGGCCGTAACAGATGTTACCAACCCGAGTCAGGGTGAACCTGGGAACACCAGCAATTAAGAGGGGGTTCCATGCTCCTCAACGCGTCATGATTAGAGGTCTTGCTGTTGGATGTAGTTTATCGTCTTACCCAGCATGCAATCAACTCAGATAAAAACTTGGCTTTCTTCAGCATTGATAACCCTGACCTCGAGGGAGTGACTAATTACGCCTTTTCGGGCTAAAGTATCCCAATGACATGAAGTGGAATGATTTTATTGAATCAATTAGGTGTGCAGCTACGAATGTTGTCTCACTGTGCCGTGTTAGACAATTTTTTCTCGCTAGAATCTCTCAGTCATCTATAATCAACCATTAGACATGGCATTGAATATTGCTGTCCATTGGACTCTGGTCACCCTGCTACATATTCAGAGATTCATGAGAGAATCAAAAGAAGAATATGTAATGTTATCGGTCCTGACCTGGCATCTCGGCTTCAGTTACGTCCCCACATCCGTAACGTAGCTGTCTTATTTTTATAAATATTTTTTCATGGTAATTTTTCTGACGAGCGCTTCGACTTCACGAATTAAAGTGTTGTCCTAGATTGACGCCTAGGTCTCATCGTTTTACAGTTGAAATAGCTAGATGTAACTGTATGTTCTATGCTAACAGTTTTTTTTCTTCTCTCGCACTTCTTGCTTGTGGGACTCTCGCTTCTTGCTCTCCAGTTACAATTAATTAAATGCAATGTCAATCGTCATCTTCTGTCTCCTTGTGCTTTCATCGTCCACTCTGCTTACTAATGATTCTTTTCAGATCATTTCATACGCATTAACCCCTTCGGTCGTGGTGATTTTATCGCTTTTCTTGTGGTTTTGGTATGCTTTGTTTTACGGTATATCAACCTTCTGGTAATATCTATCTATCTATCTATCTATCTATCTATCTATCTATCTATCTATCTATCTATCTATCTCAGTATATATTGGTTTGGTTTGTTTTACTGTATATCAACCTCAATGGGTTATTTAATGCCGACAACATTTTTATTGTTGGTAATATTTTTTTTCAAAACTGTATAGATGGCAATTTTTTTTAATGTATAGCTGGTAATTTAAAAAAAATGTATTCCTGGTACTAATGTATTCCTGGTACTAATGTATTCCTGGTAATAATCTTTTTCTGCAAAAATTTATTGCTGGTAATAATTTTTACAAAGTATTTCTGGTATTAAAACCTATTTTTACACTTTCATAGAGATTTAACCCCATTTTGGGGGTTAACTATTTGCCCATAGCTGGGACCCTAACAGGTGCTAACACCCCGGGTCAGGGTGGACCTGGGAACACCAGCAATTAAGAGGTGGTTCCACGCTCCTCAAAACCTCCTGATCAGAGGCCTTGCTGTTGGACGTAGTTTATCGTCTTGCCCAGGACGGCCTTTCCTGTGTTAAATCTATTAAAAAAAAACAAAAAACACTCGAATTTCTTGAACTTACCTTATAGCGTTCCATATCAAAATATTGATTTAATTTAATTTTTTCTATTGATACCGTCCCTTTGGTGTAGCCGTTTGAAGTTAAGTCCTCCCAAAGTGTTTTTTTTCATTGCTTATTTTCCTTTTCTTCTGTGAGGGGTCGGGGTCCACGGCTTTTTTAATTAAATTTTTTTTTTATTTTTCCCTATGATTCTTTAAGTTATAAGGTTTACGGTCATGAATTATATAAAATTAATCCCCGCTTCTTTCATTAATTTGTCGGAAGATCGCGTGAAACTCGGGTTACAACTAAGGCCATACTTTCATATGAATTAACCCGGTGAAGCAATTCTTTGTTCTGTATAACGTAATCTAGGCTTTTAACCCTTTTATTCACTGAGTAGGTAGATGTTTATCTCTTGGTCTTTTCCTTTTTTCATTTTCGGGTTTCTTAGTGAAGGGTTGATATCGCAATATTTCAACAACGTCGTCTTTGTTTCCAACAATAGTTTTCTGTTCTTACCATGGCTACACCTTCGACGCGCGTCCGACGGCCGCAGTGTCGACGACCACACGCACGCTAAGGAGAGCCGCCCGTACGAGGACCAGTCAATTGCGCAGGAAATCCTTGCAGTCGATCTTAGACTCGGCTCGCCTATCTACCACGGTTACGCGCCCGAAAGCTGCGGCGACGACGACCACACGTTATCTTTCTAAAAAATATCCACTGTAATTTTTAAAACCTTTTATTTTCTATTCCAGTGCAATGTTTGAATTCTCTGTCAAATTTTCCATCATCTGTGATAACACTTTTAAGATAAATTTCTGTACACGCATCTTGGGCTTTCTATCGAGCTATACATTCTGTCTGCTTTCGATTTTCGATTAGTTCTTTCTTCTCGCTTTCATCCTGATAAAAAAAAAAAATGAAAGAAGAAAAAAGGTTGTATTGATCGAGTAAGCATCCATACGCGCGTGTGTTTTCCAAAGTCGCGACTATCGGGAAGAAGTTTTCCGAATGGAACTTTCTTATTACGAATGGAATACGGAAATAATAAGAGTTATTCGCCCTTGTATATATGACATAGCGGATCGTAATTGAGCTATTTTAAATCGGCCTCCCCATCTAGAGACTGACCAAGCTCAGGGTGTGCTTAACTTCGGTGATCGTACGAAAACCGTTATTTCAACATGATATGTCCCTAAGACATGCCACGTGGACATCCAAGCTTACAGCAGCTGCTATTCTCAATCGGTCACCCATCTAGAGACTGATGAAGCTCGGGGGGTGCTTAACTTCGGTGATCGTACGAAAACCAATGTTTCAACGTGATATGACCCAAAGACATGCCACTCTCAGATCCAAGCTTAGAGCACCTGCTATTCTCAATCGGTCACCCATGTAGCTACTGACCAGGATCGACGTTGCTTAAATTGCTTTAACGTTCACAATCAATGAACACGTGTCTGCATGCCAGTGATAACGTTATTTTGCATAGTCAGTCAGTCAGTTATGTGCCATGCGTGATACACACTTAGGCGATCATGTATCTTTCGATATCTGACTGACGAGTTTTTTTTCCCCCGCAGTAGGTTGCCATTCCTTTCTGCGGTAGACCAGTTGCCATCCAAGGCTATAGAATCCGGTCTGTCCTGCTATTTACCCATAGCTGGGGGAAGAAGAGGATTCATATCTTTCCAAAGGGCATTAACAAGTAAGTGAATGCAATTGATTCGACTGGAATTTGAACTCCTTTGCATAGAATGATATATTATTGGTTAATAGGAATTTATTAATAATTGGTCACCCATATAGGTACTGACTAGGTTCGACGTTGCTTAACTTCGACAATTTTGCGAATCAATCTCCGACTGTTCATTTCCTTCTGGAAAGAAAGAAATGAAAACTCCGTGTCCATCCAAGATAACAATACCTTTGATTACCAAGCGGTTACCCATCTGGGTAGTGACCAGGCTCGACATTGCTTAATTTCGGTAATCTATCTTTGTTTCTCAGTCTGTTTGTTCCTTTCTTTCTTTCTGGGAAGAATTAAAGAAATGAACACCTCGCGCACATCCAAGATAACAGCACCGTTCATTACCAAGCGGTCACCCATCTACGTACTGACCAAGTTTGACTTTGCTTAACTTGTTTCAATGTTAAGAATCGATGAACACAAGCCTGCATGCCAGTGATAACGTTATTTTACCTAGTAAGATATATTATTGATCTATAAGAATACGAGAAAAGGCTTCGCAAATAATGACCCCTGTTAATTTATACGTAAATTACAAACAAGGATCACAGTAATAGCGTTGTTGTTCAACAACAAAATGGGATATTTCCCCATCATAGGCCAGGCATTTTCGCAATTGATTTTACAATAGCCTGCATGTTACTGATAAGCATTGCATTATATAGAAAGCTATATCATTGATATACATACGGGGGAATAATTTCGAAAATAATACCTCCTTTTTATACGTGAAGGACAACAATACAAATAATATCGTTGGGTAGAATAAGTTTTCTGTTCCAAAACATAATTTTTACACATCATTATCATCACTGGTTATGCCTTTGCTCTATTAAGGAACAAGTGGATATATAACCGTAATAATAATGGTAGTATTGGCTGTTTCCTTATAAGGAAACATTGGGAATTATTAAACAGAGAAGCCAGTACTACTTAAGCTGGAAATATGGCAAGGAGACTGGGGCTTCGTTAAAGGCACTGAAACAATATAAGCTTGTAGAAAAAACAAAGAGATTCAAATATCAAAAGAATGGTACCACACCGGTTTTCTTAATTTTCTTACTGAAGGGTTGATATCACAATAGTTCAACAACGTCGTCTTTGTTTCAAACGATAGTTTCCTGTTTTTTTTTGGGGTTTTTTTTTTACCTATCAGGGCTACAAGTCCGATGGCGTGGCGACGAGGACCACAGTATCTGTAAGGACAGTCGCCGGTACGCAGATCAGTCAATCGCTCGGGAGAGTCCTACATTTCGAGCTTAGACTCGGCTCGCCTAATTACCACGGCTACGCGTCAGACGTCCGCGGCGACGACGACCACGCGCTTTTTTTTTTTTTTTTTTTTTTAAATGTCTTCTGTAATTTTTTAACCTTTTTTTCTATTCCAGTGCACTGTCCAAATTCTCTGTTAAAATTTTGCATCATCTGTGATAACACTTTAAAGATAGTTAAATTTCTGTACACGCATCTTAGGCATTCAATCGAGCTATATATTCCGTCTTAGTCCTTTCTTTTCGCTTTCATCCGGATTCTGATGAATAGACCCCAGAACAGAATTAAGCCGGAAATATGGCGAGGAGACTGGAGCTTCGTTAAAAGCACTGAAACAATATGGGAATATAAGTTTGAAGAAAACACAAAGCGATATAAAGACGAATGGAGTGGTTCCTTTGCATGGGTAGAATAAAGTCTTCTGTTCTAAAATATGATTTTGGAACAGAAAAGTATGATTTTTACATCTCATTACCATCATTGGCTATGCTTTTGCGCTATCAATGAACTAGTAGATAGATAACCGTAATGATAATGATAGTATTAGCCGTTTCCTTATACGTGACCATTGGGCATTATTTGACGGAGCAGCCAATGCTACCCAAGTTAGGCTTTTCTTCCTTCTCTGGCCATCGGGCTCGGCTCAAATGTAAGTATCTACCTTCGTGGACAGACTACATTTTATTTCTCAGTTGTGTCGGATCTCGGGGAAGATCTGTCCGCTGAACTACCTCCGTCATTGCAGGAAGGGGATCAGTCGTAATAGCGATGCCAGCACAAGCGATGGTTGAGAGGGCTGGGATATTTTTGGACCTCGTCCGGGTGCAAGCGCTCGGGCTCCTCACATTAAACTGACCTTGTGCCACATCCTGCCGACGTGGGACGGCAAGTATATGTATCTTTTATCTTGTTTCTAATGGTTAGTCAGTCACGTGCCTTGCGTGATATACGCTTAGGAAATCATGTATCTTACGATACCTGACAGACGAGGCAGATTTTTCCCCGCAGTAGGTTGCCATTTTTTTCCGTAGTAGACCAGTTACCATTCAAGTCTATATAACCCGGTCGTGTCTTACTATTCACCCATATCTGGAGGGAGAAGAAGAGGATTCATTCCTTTCCCAAGGGTATTAGCACGTAAGTGAATGTAATGGATTCGACTGGAATTCGAACTCAGCTCTCCGATTCCGTAATCCGAGCTGCTTTCAGTCAGTTATGTGCCATGAGTGATACCCACTTAGGCGATCATCTATGTATCTTTCGATACATGACTGACGAGACAGATTTCTTTGCAGCAGTAGGTTGCCATTTCATTCTGCTGTAGACCAGTTGCCATCTAAGGTCTGTTTACCCATAGCTGTGGCGAAAGGAAGGGAATTCATACCTTTCACAAGTGTATCAGCACGTAAGTGAATGTAATGGATTCGACTGGAATTCGAACTCTGTTCATCGATTCCTCAATACCAGCCGCTATTCATTACACCAACGTGCCTCTTCGTTTCTAATGGTAATGGTAAGACGTAATATTAACCATTTAACAGTAATAAAAAGACTTTAGACCATTTCCATTTCGGATAAGGAAAGATTCTGCATTCATTAACCGAACAGTCAGTTATATTTTCGGTTGAATTTTATAAAACATTTCTCTTTAAACGATATTTTTGGGGAAAGTAAATTTCTCAAATTCACTAATTGCTATTGATCCTACCATTATTGAACCTATTCCTTCCTATATTTTTGTTTATATATATATATATATATATCTTGATTATGTCATCATTTTTATTCGAAAAAAGTTCCATGTGCTATCCATGTTTGTGTTGCTATATTAAAAATCATCAAAATTTCTGTATTTACCAATTCTTTGTTTAACGTTATGTATAAAATATATTAAAATAAAAAAGCATATTTTGTCTTACAACCGTTCAGCTGCTAATAAGGAGGAAAAAAAGAGAGAAGAAGTCTTATAACTCATTATTAACTAAGTTCCGGTGGAAAAATATTCCCATTCTAGAAAATAACTAGAAAAAGACTTTAAGAACAGAAAAAAAAAAACTTGTACAACAACAATGAAAAATATCAATCTTCTGCTATTTTCATTATCTCCCATTCAACAAACATCAAATACAATTTTCACTAAAAGCCAAATGTTTCAAATAATGGTCAAACTTGTTGAAAAATACAACATTTCATAAAAGGCATTTGCTGGAAAGTATTCGATTTCATAGACAATGACAACAAGTTTGGATTTCAGACAATAGAAATGAATACAATACAGTAAAGAACTTATAAAACAAACAAATGAGCACTGGTAAAAATGGTTGCTGAACACATTAAGAAACGTTATTTAAATAATATATTTACACATATAATAAACCTGAAGAAGACCGGACGTTTACCGGCCTGAATGTCCCAGAAAATTTCATAGCGTTGATGCAAGACAGATTCGAACCTGTGTCTATAGAACCGACATATCGAGACGTTTTAATAAATTGGCGACAAAGATGACGTCAATTTAAATGTAAATAGGTCGATTTCTGAAAACAAATATTGTCGTAGGACACATATTTCTAAATTTCCCGGAAGTTCATTTGTGTCCGATATAATAACTAATATAAAAGAAAAAAGACAAATTTTTCTAACTTCGCTAAGACGCCAAAATTATTCCTATGGAAATGAAATTTTTTTTACCTTCTATATTTTTTGAAAAGACTTTTAGATCAAGAATAATATATTCATATCGGAGTTATATATATATATAGAATTATATATATATAATCTTAAAAACAGGATATTTCTATGATAAACCTCTTCTCTTCAAAAACTGACAACTGGAATTATTATAAAAGATATATATATAAATATATTATATATATATATATATATAATACTATAAAAATAAAAATGCCAGCATTTACTAAATATTTGTTTCTATATAAATAATAATAAAAATAACGTATAACTAATAATATAAATAACATATAACAATAAAATATATTAAAATAAAAAAGCAAGGCGATAACGCCGCTAAGACGCAATAGTCTACTGGAAATGAAAGAGAAAGAAATATAATTAAAATATATTAAAACAGTAACAAATATACTCGAAACAAAATAACAATTCTAAAAATAACTAGAAAAAGACTTAAAACGATAAGAAATCCGAAAAAAAAAAACTAAAAAGAAAACGGTCTAATAATCGTAAGAAACTGTATGAACAGAACCACAGAAAAAAATAAAACAAATTATCTTCAATACACTAGGATTCACAAGAGACACAAAATCTAATTTAAAAATAGTAAACTTCCTAGATATAACATTCAACCTTAACAACACATACTAACCTTATAGAAAAGCATAAACAACCCCAAATGTTTCTGTCTATATTTCTGAGATGAGGTATTATATTATGTACGGTATTTACATTGCTCGGGATATCATCCTCATCTTTGTTGCGATATTTATCACAACGTTTCGGCCGTTGTACATTCTAGCCTTCTTCAGGTGGCTGGGATGTCGAACTGTACCCTTTATTTCGCTCGCTAGGGTAGACTGTTCTAATTCCACGTGCCATGTCCGATGGATGTCAGTTATCAGTTATGATCCTACCAAGCATATCAGAATTGAATACAATTTTTATAGGGCTATATTTTTAATAAGGATCTATCCAGAGTAAAAAGCAACCACAACGACGAAAATCGCTATATGAGCACTGGTAAAAATGGTTGCTGAAGACATTAGGCTTATAATAATAAAGACATTAGGTTTATGTTATGGGATCTTACCCATAATAATAATAATGGACTATTCCATACTTAATAAATACTGCGACATTCGACATTCCAACTACACTAATAAATATGGTCGAAACGGAATAAATATGGCGACAAATATGAGGACAATAGTCCAAATAATGTAAATAGTGTACATAATACCTCATCTCATAAATACAGACAGATGCTGAAGGGTCGAAACGTTTTAATAAATATGGCGACAAAGATGACGACAATTGTCCGAATAATGTAAATAGTGTACATAAGACCTCATCTCTGAAATACAGACAAATACTGAAGGGCCGAAACGTTGTAATAAATATGGCGACAAAGATGAGGACAATAGACCGAATAATGTAAATAGTGTACATAATACCTCATCTCAGAAATATAGACAAATCATTTTTTCTCTTCTGATTACATGCGATATCCAAAGTTATTCCTATTGATATGAGAACTTTTTTTACCTTCTATAAGGAACCCCGTTTTTTGCCTGAAATTCCTTAAAGATTTTAGCAGCATCCTCCTATAATTTATTTACAAAGTAAATGAACATGTCGGAAATAATGACATCTGTGTTTATTATCGATAATATCGTTGTCATGATGACAATGTTGCATTTGATTACTGCCACACAGCCACTTCCGCTACAAGTATCGTAAAATCGATATCGATGTTGATTGAAAACAGACACGCGCGATCGCTTATCGATTTCTATGCTTGATATTAACTCCCTATCTTCTGATGAAAGCTTGCGGTTCCCACTTTGATACAACTGCTTTTGCGGGCCTTAAAACAAACCGCTTCTCAAAACACCGAGAAGCATAGAGAACCAGTCAAGTCCAATAATAACATCGAAGGCGACTCGTCTGAAACTATCATTGGTGGTAATAAAACACATCAAAAATCGCATCCATGATTGTAAAACAGCCATAAAACATCACCACTACCAAATTTTTGCCAGAAGACCGCCATTACTACTACTACTTTTTTAATTATACTACTAGCCATAATAATAATAATAATAGCAATAATAATAATAATAACAATAAAAGGAATGACAATAATAACAACAACAATAATAATAATAATAATGATTGGAAATACTCGTGAAAATTTCAAGGTTTTCCTATTTTAAATTTCTGATGAATCTTTTCTGTTAAGTTAATGATTGAGTAAACTTATGGAGAGTGGAGACTATAAGTTTATATCCTTAGAAATTTCTCTATGGCATCGTTAAATATTTGAGCTTAACAACTTTAAACACTTCTACCTTCCATTCTTTCTTTCTTTCTTTCTTTCACACTGAAACCAAGTAGCGTCTCTGATTTCCCTTTCTACGCGATCAAAACGGCATAGTCTCTTATTTACGAGATATTTGCAAGAAACTCTTCTTTTTCTTTTGTCTTTCTTTCACTCATTTTCACCCTGAATCCAATTATTCTTCTGGATAAAAAACTTGATGAGTGTAAATTATACATTTACCTAAAAATAGGAAGGAGAAGACGCACACGTGGCATGGCACACACACACACACACACACACACACACACACACACACACATATGTGGACTTATATATATATAGCCGGAATGTAGAGAGGTGGGTCCCCAGCCGCGTATGGTTGACATGTCAGGGTCCTAGCCGCGTATGTGGAATGGTGGGTCCTAGCCGCGTACCTGTTGATCCATGTCTCGGAAATGTGGAATGGTGGGTTCGAGGCCGTCGATATACAGAATGGCACGTCCCAGCCGCGTATTTTTTTTTTTCTGTGGATCCAACCATTTATATAGAAAGGCATAAGGTTCAATGCCTTCTTTTATGTATATGGAATGGTGAGTCCATATGTATGCGTATGTGACTTTGAAGGAAAAACTTGAAGATCTAAATTATGCAAAATTAAGAAGAATGGTTTCATTGAAATAAGCAATAGACATCTGACTGTCCATAGTCAAATAACAACGTTTGATCTGTAGGGACTGATTGATTCATTTATTTTCGTTTTATCAACCCTTTGCAGAAAAAAAAAAAATTATCCACGTGACCGTTTAGTCTATTTTGAACTTTGTCAAGGCTGGATAGTGTGGGGGTGAGTCTTGGCAGCCCACACAGGAAAACATTGATCGTATTCACCACATATAATGGATGACTTTTTAAACGAAGAGTATTCTCTTTTGGTCTGATATAACGCTTGTAAAAACAGATCATGGCAGTATGAATCAAGTACTTTCTTGAGTCTTAATAGGAATCGACCATTCTTCTGTCATCATTTGTGACGATAGGAATATATGGGTTCCACTTGAAGTTCGGATTGAGGTTTGGTTTGGTTTCTTGTGTTTTACCGTATATCAACCTCAATGAATTGTTTAATGTTGACAAGATTTTTATAGCTGGCTATATTTTTATATCTATCTATCTATCTATCTATCTATCTATCTATCTCTCATATTGGGCCGAATCGTTGGTTTGGGCGACAAAGATTAATTTAAATAATGTACATATCAATCTCTAAGAAATATTTATTTAATGCCGTTAAGTTTGTTTTTTTATTGAATAATGTAAATATTTTTAACACCTATCTATCCGAAACCTCTATCTATATATCAATAGTCCGTCTGTAAATAGTGTACATAATACTATCTCAAAAATGTCTGTCTCTGTCTGTCTGTCTCTGTCTGTCGACAAAGTTTGTCCGTCTGTCTCTCTCTCATCTCAGAAATATATATATATACTGAAGGGCCTAAATATTTATGTATATGAATTAGGATAATATTCCGTTTAGTTTAATTGTTTATCTGATATCAACGTTAATAAATTTAATGTGATAAATAATTTTATCTGCATCTCAAAATATATTTTTAATCTATCTATCTATCTATCTATCTATCTATATATATATCTCAGTATATATTTGTTTGGTTTGTTTTATATTTTACGTCAAAGAACCTCTAGATCTTAATCTTTAAGAGAGAGAATATAGAATTTAGAAATAATAAAATATGATGTTGAAAAATGTATTGCTGGTAATAAAGAGAAACTAGTAATAATTTTTTTTACTTGTTCTTTATCCTATTATTCTATATATATATATTGGTTTGGTTTACACAAACCTATTTTAAACGTCCATATATATATATATCAGTTTGGGGGTTTATATATATTCATGTAAAAACAAAACAAATGGAATAAATACCACCCTTTGTTTCCGCCCGAATATGAATTTTTCTTCCTTCAATTCGGAAAATCTGCTGATCAGAGACCATGCTTTTTAATGTAATTTATCGTCTTATCCTTCTGACGCCATTATTAACCAAAATACTTTTCAATGTCTTCCAATTATATACTGGGCCTTTTTGATGTTTGTTTGTTTGTTTATATTTGAGTTATATTTTTTTTTCGGTTCTTGTGATGAAATAAAATAATTAAATTAACCAACAAACTTTTGATGTATTGAATGATATAAATTTAATTATTTATTTAAAAATATCTTAATTGGTACTGCCCAAATATGCCGAATATATATCATATCTATATATTACAGTCATATTATAAAAAAGTATGAAAAATCACTACAAAATAGGTTTTGTTTTGTTTGTGTCTTAAAATGGTGTTGAAAAAAATTTTAAAACATAAGATCCTGGAAATAGGAATTTATCGAAAAGCTACATTTAAATCAAAAACTTCAAAAGTAATTAAAATTGCTGGTAGCTATTTAAATAATACTTTAAATCTAAAAAAATTTTTTACTAATCTCTGATTATAAATTTATATGATAAAATTTAATATAAAATTTTTTTTGGTTTTTTTTTCAGAATCACTATTGCGTTAAAAAATAAAATACTGACAAAAAAGTTTAATTTTATGTTTATTCAAACGTAATATTCCAATTCGTCCGGTCATCTGATTTAAGTTTAAAATTTTTTTCTTTCCGTTTTTTTTGTAAATAATGGTCCCTAACTCACGCGTGACATCCCAGATTATAATACATTGTATTTAGGAACAACAACACACACACACACAAATTCTATACTAAAAAAAAAAAATATATATATATATATATATATATAAATATATATATATATATATATATATATTAATACAATCAAAGAAGAAAAAAGCCATCTCCCGTAATGTGTTGATATTCGAATATTGAATTTCTTTAATTATAACTTAAGGAATTTTAATTTCATAAAAATTCAAAATTATTATTTTTCAAAACAACTTTACAATAAATATCATTGGTCATGGTAATTTTCTAAATGCAAATTAGAAGTGGCACAAGACCGAAAATATTGGGCACCTAGTCAGGGTCAAACTCACTATTCAGTCGTAATTGATCTATCGAAACAAGTTTGCTAACCATTACACCACCTGTCGTATGTATGACGATAAACTACATCCGCGTCCAGGATAAGACGATAAACTATCTCCAACATCAAGGCCTCTGATCAGGAGGTTTTGAGGAGCGTGGAACCACCTCTTAGTTGCTGGCGTTCCCAGGTCCATCCTAACCCGGGGTGGTAGCATCTGTTAGGGTCCCAGCTATGGGCAAATAGTTAATCCCCAAAGTGAGGTAAAAAGCATTATGAAAGTGTAAAACTACTTTGTCAAAAATTATTACCAGAAATAAATTTTTGAAGAAGAAAAACTATTACCAGTAATACGTTTTTTTTAAATTATATTACCAGCCATACATTTTTGAGGAAAAAATATGACCAGAAATAGATTTTTGACAAAACAAAAATATTACCAGGAAAAAAATTTGTCGGCATTAAATGACACATTGATGTTGATATGCTGTAAAACAAAACAAACAAACATTACACCACCTCGAAGATCACATGATTTTCTAAGCGTAGCTTAGTTGTGGTACAAAGGGGTTGTGATTTTTAAAACACACTCTATGTTATAGTTATCTATAAATGTTAAATTTATCCGGTGTAGTTATGGAATGTTGTGCAAGTTTATTGCAGTTACAATAAATTTGTCTTTCTAATTTACCCCTGAAGATGATCTTATAAAAAGTCGAAAGTACTTGGTTTAAAAAAAAAATACTACGGTGGCTTCCTTTTCATCTTAACATCATGAAAGCGATTACACAACACATCAAAGGATAAGTTTATGTCTATATTATTCAATGAAACATGTTTGAATAAAGATATACTACATCTCTCTCTCTCTCTCTCTCTTTCTCTCTCTCTCTCTATATATATATATATATATATATATACATATTAGTGATATTTTTAATAAAAATATTTTACATTGCGACACGGATGTTATAACATATTTATGTTATAATTTTTGAATAAATACTATTTGTATTACTCTGTATTGAGTACTCTTTTTTAAGAATAGTGTTTTTGCTTATTAGACTTTTATTCCGTCTATACAAATCCTATATATATATATATATATATATATATATATATATATATATATATTGTTCTTATCTTTAGATTCCATATTTTTAATAAATTTTATTCCATCTATACCAATCCCCCGCCACATTTATATATATATATATACATATATATATATATATAGAAGAGAGAGAGAGACACACACACACACACACACACACACACACACACACACACACACACACACAT
>CAHIKZ030005489.1:942500-952500 GCA_903632075.3 Acanthosepion pharaonis | reverse complement strand
CTACCGATTGGTTCTTTGTAGCTTAAGCGGTAAGGCACGTCAGAAATGCAGGTTCGAATCCTGTCAAAGAACTGAAAATTTCTCAGACATTCAGGCCGGTAAATGTTATTTAATACTGTTTATCATAAACAGGTTTAAAAAAAAAAAAAAAATTCAAATATATATATATATATATATGTGTGCATAATTTCTGCACTGATCTCCTCAAGGACATATGGCACAGTGGATAAAGGTGTTATTTAGATCCAGTGATAGTACCCAAAGAGTGTGAGTTCAATACCTGGTTAAGGCGATGGAGAACTTGAATAATTAGGAGATAACTGACATCCATAAGGAACTAGAGCAGCCTGCCCCAGTGAGCGAAATAAAGGGTTCAGTTCGACATTCTAACCACCTGAAGATGGCCGGAGCGAACAATGGCGTAAACGTTGTAATAGATATAGCGACAAAGATAGAACAATAAAAGAACAAGAATTAAGAAGACAGAAGTTACCGAAGATCAAAGTTGACGTGAAAGCAAGAAACCCGAAGAGTTCCACAAGCGAGAAGTGCGATTTTGCAAAGGAAAACATTTCCTCTCCTTTCTCCCTCTATTTACCTATCAAGTCCTTTAATTATTTATTTTCTCTCTTTCTCTCACTGTCTCTATCATAGTGTGCGTATTTATTAATGCAACATCAATCGCCATCTTCTATCTTCTTGAATCCAGTTCATCCTTTGTCCTTTCGTCAACCCTCGTTATTCTAAGTCTTCACTTTTACTCTCTGTAAGACCCTGCATACTAGTAGCATTACCGCCTTGATAGAGCTGAATGAAATAATTAAAAAAAAATCTCATATATATATATATATATATATATATATATATATATATATATATGAACACACCAACCTTTTCTGACGCCGCGATTTCTACCAATAAATGTTCTTTTCAGGTACTTTTTTAATATAACGGTTTCGCAGTTTATATATATATATATATATATATATATATATATATATATATGAATAGAATATATATATATATATTGCAGGTACTTTTTAATATAACGGTTTCGCAGTTTATATATATATATATATATATATATATATATATATATATATATATATATATATAGAATGAATATATATATATATATATATATATATATATATATATATACTCATAGCTATAGATACATCTCAAGCTGTTCGTATCTATCTATCTATCTATCTATCTATCTATCTATCTATCTATCTATCTATCAGAGTCCGTTTATTATCTATTTATGTTTATCTCCCTGTCTATCATAGTCTGTTTATTATATATTTATCTATATTTTTGCTCTCTCTCTCTCTCTCTCTCTCATCTCTCTTATTATTTATCTATCTATATTTTCTCTCTCTATTTTTATCTATCTATCTATCTATCTATCTATCTATCTATCTCAGTCCTTTCATATATCTATCTATCTATCTATCTATCTATCTTTTTCTCTTTCTTTCTCGCTCTATCATAGTCTGTTTATCTATCTTTTTTTTCTCTCTCTCTATCTTTTTCCATCTCTTTCTCTCTCTATCATAGTCTGTTTATCTATCTATCTTTTCTCTCTCTCTCTCTATCTATCTTTTTTCTCTCTCATTCTCTCTCATAGTCTGTTTATCTATCTATCTATCTATCTATCTATCTATCTATCTATCTATCATAGTCTGTTTATTTATCTATCTTTTCTCTATCTCTCTATCTCTCTATTTTTTTTCTCCGTCTTTCTCTCTTTCTCTATCATAGTCTGTTTATCTATCTATCTATCTATCTAAATCAGAAACGACTTCTTAAAAGTGTTGGATTTTTTTTTACCTTTAATCTCTAGAGCATTCCCTTGATAAAAACACATTTCCGACTCCCATTTTAAGCCTAGAAGCAGAAAGCACTAAAACGAAACACAAAAATAAATGCAAGAAAAATACATAATTAAACAAGTCGGAAGTTGCAAAATAAACAATGTCATTAATATAAAAACGATAGTAAAGAACTAAATGTTACTAAACAAAAAGTATCTTTCGTAAAATAGAAGAAAGAAACAATAAGTATTCAAGTGAAAAATTTTTAAGGAAAGATTCCATGGAAGTAAATATGGTACAATAAGAACAAAAAAAAAAAAAAGCAACAAAAAAGAGAATACTGTCAGATAAAATAGAGTAACGGAAATTCAAATCCAGTGGAGGCTTTAAGAAATATGCAATAAAGGGACACAATATCGTAGAACTGATATAAGTGGAGAGAGAGAAAAAAGAAGGAAAAACCGAACAGTCTATAATGTAAGCTGTTTCCCGCGTCAAGGAAAGAAAATGGCGGGAAGCCGAAACGCGCTCACGACATGCCTCAGCCGGGCGTAACTCTTATCGGATAAGGATTACAATAGTTGGCTGTTGTTGTTCAATGGTCTTTCGTGACGTTGGTTTAGCAAAAATACGGTCATATGAATGGAGAAAGAAATCAGTCTGATTGATTGTGTTACGTTATGAAATATGAATAAATAACGGTTTTTCACAATTCTTTCTTTTTATCAACACTTCATTTTCTTCCTTTTTTTTTTCTCTGGTGTCGCCTTTTGTTAGCTTTTTTTTTTCTTTGATTTAGTTTTATTTTTTTGTTTCTTTCTTTCCGAGTTTAGCTTTCCGTCTTTCATTTTGCTTAGTCTTTCCTTTTGCTTGATTTGCTCTCTCACTTTTCTTTCTTTCTTTCTTTCTTTCTTTCTTTCTTTCTTTCCCACTCTCTCTTTCTTTCTTTCATTCTTTCTATATATCTTCCTTTCTTTTCTCTCTTTCTCTCTTTCATTCATAGTTTCTTTCTCTCTTTCTTTCTTTCTTTCTTTCTTTCTCTTTTTCTTTCTCAATTTCTTTCTTTCTTTCATACTTTCATTCTATATGTCTTTCTTTCTCTCATTTTTCTTTCATTCATACTTTCTTTCTCTGTCTCTTTCTTTCATACTTTCTCTCTTTCTTTCTTTAATACTTTCTCTCTTTCTTTCTCACTTTCTCTTATTTCTTTCATACTTTCTTTCTATATATATTTCTTTTTTCTTTCATACTTTCTTTTTACTTTCTTTCATTCTTTCTGTCTTTCTTTCTTTCTTTCTTTCTTTCTTTCTTTCTTTCTTTCATACTTTCCTTCTTTATTTGTTTCTTTCTTTGTGTCTGTGTTTCTTTCTTTCATCCATACTTCTTTTCTTGCTTTCTTTCTTTCATTAAGATTTGAACCGTTGCAACTTTGAAATAGTTAAAGATATCTTCCTTGAATTCTCCGAGGTTTTCATAACCCTATTGGTCCCTACTTTGAGCAATAACAATGTATTTAGCTCTAAGTCGCCATGATGATCCCTCTTCCTGTTGTGACCTTCTGATCCAGTTTTCCTCTCTACTCCTCCCTCTTAATGATTCTTGAATGGACTTTGAAGATGGAAACCAGTGTAGGAATCTTGCTACCATTACAGAAAGCATGAATGAGCTTTTTCCTCTCACCATTGCTCAGTTGGGAAGACATAGTGAGGCTGACACAAAATAATTTTAACCTGTTTTCTTTCTAGCTGATTAACTAAAATGGATTTTCAATGATTCATACAACAACTGGTGTCAAGATAGCTAAACCTCTTATATGAAAACCTGAAAAAAAAGAAGAAAGAAACTCAATTAGTTTAGTGTTTTTTTTCTTTTTTAGATATTAAACATTTTGTGGGATGGACAATTATCCCATGCTGTTACACAATTTGGAAAATTTTGCTGTTACATCCGATATATACTACAAGCTAAAGTTGAAACCACTTTGGATTTCTCTAAAAACACCTTAAAATAAGATATTTTTGTACATTTCTAATGTAAAAGATAACATTTCTTTACCTACAATATATTTGATTTTATTTTGACAAAAATAGACACTTAACTATAAAAAGAATTATTATAAAATAGCATAGCTTTAATTACTACTTTACAAATTATTAGCGTTCATTCACATAGACTTTGTAAAAAATATATAGGCGTTCCCAAGCATTCTTCAAGCACTGAAAAGGCTCACTCTCACACTTTTGGTAGTCTCTTTGAACTATCCTATCCATTCCATTCTAGACTAGAAGGGAGGTCAGGAGATTGAGGTGGCTAAATTATATTTCCCAAAATTTTCTTCCTTCCTTCCTTTTGACTCGAGGTAATCTGATGTACTTTAGAAGATGGTTTTAAATCGTTGTCTTGTTGAGGTGAACATTTTCCCACTTATGCAGAAACAAGATGATATGGTGTGTGTTTCTAATATCAAATTATATTCTTTTTTCATGATTCTGTTGAACCAAATTAAATGGCGGGGTGGGGGTTAAATGGTACAAACGAAATATAATATTTCTCATAATTTAGCAAAATGTATTGTGGACAGACTAATCTAAATGTGGACGTTTTGGTAGTATGAGTATGAGAAATAAAATAGAATAAACTGCAGTTACTGAAATTGTATATATGCTTCAAAGAAAATTACTCTTTTTAAAGAAATCCAACGTGACCCAAACTTTTTACCTGTTTTGTCGACGGCTTAGTGGTAGAATCTCCGACTGACGCCAATTCAGCCGGGTTTCGATCCTAGCTAGAGGCAACCGGACGTCTGAAGAGCTGTGATGCAGCGAAACAGTCTCTCTGTGGATGACAATATATAGGCCCCTGAAAAATTTACTTCGGTTGAGCTATCTGGAGGAGGAAGTTTGAGTTTGTAAACAGTGACTATTACGGCTATTATAGCAAGACTCTTTGGTAAAGCGAATCGAGTCCTCTCAGTCACTAAAAATAAATAAGCTAAAATTCACCTTCGTTCCTGCTGTGCGCCGACGGCTTAGTGGTAAACGCCAATTCAGCCGGGTTTCTATCCTAGCAACCGGACGTCTAGTCACACTGAAGAGCTGCGAAACAGTCTGTCTGTGGATATATATATATATATATATATATATATATATATATATATATATATATATATATATATGGTGTATATATATATATATATATATATATATATATATATATATATATATATATATATTGGTAGCAATGGTTATGGCCTGTCTCGCTAAAACAATTACGGCAGAGTTCGATCCTCTCTGGGTGCCCCATACTTTCGGCCTTGTGCCATATCTAAACCACGCTTAGAAAATCATTATATCTGAGTTTGTTTATATCGATCTTATAACGATTTGATGCCCTATCAAATTGCGTAGCTTTGATGTGGCAAAAGGCAGAAAATATGGAACTATCAGTCAGGATCGAACTCATTACTCAATCGTAATTGACCTACTGAGACAAGCTCATTAACTACTGCACCACGTTGAAGTGTCACGTTGTGCCTACCTCATAAATAAGGAAGCTAATTATTTTGAAAATCAGAAAGGCAAGAATTGTAAACATTGCAGCAATTAAATCTATCGTTAATCATTCTGAATAAAAGCTCAAATCTTGAAAAACACGAACACATTCATCCAGATACACACACATTTATATAGAATTCAAAACAATAACACACCTTACAGAATTATCATTTCGAATGAAACCATATTTACAACAGCAGTCATAACAGAACTCATAATGAATGCAAATATATATATATATATATATATAAAATAAAATGAAAACACTATCAATAAATGATCCATATCACATGGTGAAGTAATCGAAGCGATCGGTCTTGTTCGATCGTGCCGGGTTAATTAATCGAATCAATACATCTCTGGGCAATCTTTCTAATTGATGCCCCATCAAATTGCGGAGCCGAGAAGCGATTGGTTAGAGAGTTCAAAATGGCGAACCGACTTGCACTGGAACACGTCATAAAAGGAAAGAAAGCCGGCGGAGAAGACGAGACTTTGGAGGCGGAAATGAAGGAGGATAGAGAGTGGAGTGGGGTGGGGAGACAGACTCACGGGGAATAACTGACGTAGGCGGAGAGTTTCTGTCAAAGGTGAATAATAGAAATTGTTTGCAATTAAAACAAAGAAAACAGAAATGGCGATTAAAAAGGTAAAAAAAAAATATCTTCGCTTCGTACGTGAACGCGCATACAAAGCCTACCGCTCTGATATATATATATATATATATATATATATATATATATATATATATATATAAGGTAACGAGAGAGAAAAATAGTATAGTGAAGAAAACAAGTGCGCAGGTATGCAGAAGATAGAAAAGAACACTTTGGGTGCATAATCCGGAGTTCCTTAGTATTTTTGTTTTTTATTTTTAAGAAGACAGTGCTCCATACAGAAGTAGAGCTTATATTATAATAATATTTTTTGTTTAAAAATATTTTTGTTTAAAAATAATCATATTTTAAACAAAAAAATATTACATATATATATATACATATATATATATATATATATATATATATATATATATATATATATATATATATATATATATATATCAAAAGTAACAAGAGAAAAAATAGTACAGTGAATAAGACAAAAAAAGAAAGAAGTGAATGAAGAGAGGTCAATAAGAATATATATATATATATATATATATATATATATATATATATAAAAATTTTAAAAAATGATAGAAAGTAAGGAGAATTTGAGATAATTAAGTAATTCATCGAGTCTATATTTGGGACTCATCAGCAGTGCGCATCCACTACCGTGAATCGGAACCCGGACAGTTACATTTACAGGCAAACGTCATACCAACTGTACTAACGGGGCTCAGTGACGAAGAGGTAGCGAACTAGACTCGATATTGCGCCGCTCGTTCACATATTCCGTGGTGGAACTCATCGAAGTTCCTTTACCCATAGGATTGTGCCCCCACGAGCCCCGACTACCATTGCCAAGACGCTCCATCCAGAGCATTAGAAGCCGGTTCAGTCAAGGATATACAAATGATAGAAAGTAAGGAGGATTTGAGATAATTAAGTAATTCATCGAGTCTAGAAGAAACCTCAACAGAATGCAGAAAGCACTATATATATATATATATATATATATATATATATATATATATATATATATATATATATATATATATATATTTATATTTACCTAAACAAAATCAATTATGGCATCTCTACAAATATTCTTAAATGTCTATAATTGGTAACAGAAGCCATTGGTTTATACCAACGGCTTTCCATACTTCATTTTCCAATTCACTCTCGTGTGGTCATGTGTGACGTAATAAGATGCGGTGCGATTTTCGCTCCTAGCGTCTTATATGCACGTGTTTATCATTGCATAGAAATCATCTATGTAAACATTGACAGACTATCATCACTGTCATGTCCGTATATTGTTCAATATGTTGTAACTGTCATCTTTGATAATGGCTTATGTAAGCCGAAAGCTTAGATTATATTAAAAAAATATGGATCAATACTGTGAATTTCTTTCTTCGTTCAACGATAATGTCATTAAACTTATCAGATGTTACGAAAAATTTACATAAAATAAATAGACAACACTTGTCTATATTATTTAATGAAACGTATATATATATATATATATATATATATATATATATATAAATATATATATATATATATATAATAAAAAGGTTTAAATACTAATATTCCAGGGTTATACTTTATTACATTGGAATCGTAATTGCAAGCCAATTCATCAGACCTACAAATTATATATATATAGGGAAACAATGAATTTGTCATTCAACATTATTTCTTACGATTCCAAACGTTATTTTGTGGTGACTTATGTTTGAGCAGAAGCCCTATTTCTATAAAAAGCTTAAATTACGTCTATCGGTCTATGTATCGAAAGGTAAGTATATATTAGGATATTTAGCAACCATAGAGAAACTTCCATGTCTCCTATCATCATGGTTGATGCTCGAGTTCACGAGAACGACTCTTTGAGCCTTCATGTTTTCCACTGACTTGAGGCTGGACAACTACATTGAATCAATAGCTGCATTTAATGCGTGGATATTTGGTTCTGACTGTCGTCCCGGAAGGTTTTTCTCGTCTGTGTTCAGATTACATATCTACAAATCCACCATTCGTCCAAGCATTGAATACTTTTGCCATATTTAACAAATACAGTGAGTCAATAGCTTCAGCTCCGGCAAGGAAAGATGGCTCCCTGTGTCCTGTCAGAAAGTTTTTCTCGTCTGAGTCCATCCTTCAAATCTAGAAATCAACCATCCGTACTTGCATAGACTATTGCTGTCATTTTCTGGTGCAATCCCCCCACCCGCTGTACGTTTCGAGGTCCTCAAAAAAATCGAATACGCAATGCGATAGGTCCTGATCTGGCATCTCATCTACAGTCGCTTCCTCACAGACGTGCCGTGGCTTCCCTCTGTCTCTTCTACAAGTATTTTCACGGCAACTGTTCCGTCGAGCTACTTTCGCTGGTTCACAAAGTGCATGAATTTCAGCGAGCTACTAGGATGGCATCTCAGTTCCCCCCTTTCATTGTCGAAATGGTTAAATGTAACCGTCTCTTCTAATCAAACAGCTTCTTCTCTCGTACTTCCCGTCTGTGAAACTCCCTTCCCCTTACTTGCTTCCCCGATGATTATGATCTTCAAATATTTTAAGTGTAATGTCAATCGACATCTTGTGATACCTTGATGTTATTCCCCATTCTTCTCTGTATCTTTTCTTCAAACACGCCTCTTTACTCTTGTTCTCCATTCACCTAAATCCCTTCCGTGCTAGTGGCACTCCGGCATTGCCTGGTGTGAATTGCTTAAAAAAAGGTCTAGTGCCCCTATTGTTCATCCCGAGTTCCTAGACAAAATCCAAAGAAGGATCTGCAATGTAGTCGGTCCGGATGTGGCATTTCGGCCCCAGTCACTTTCTCACAGAAGTAATATGGCTTCCCTTTGCCTTTTCTACAAATATTTTCATGGCAACTACTCTGACAGGCTATTTTCCCTGGTGCCAGGACTGTATTAATTTAACCATGCTACTAGATTGGCATCAACGTCCCATTTATAACTTATAAAATACCAGCATGAAAAATTCATATATATATATATATATATATATATGAAGGAATATAGTCTTAAGGTGTGCTATATTTATAGGATAAAGTGCTCAATATCAGAGACAGAGCGTGTGTAAATATAAAAGTGAACATTGAAGTCAACACTGAGAAGCGACAGGCTGTTTCATGCTAGACACAATCGTCAGGCAACGTATATATATATATATATATATATATATATATACATATATATATATATATATGCATATTTCATTGACTACGACAGACAAGTTAAAATATAATTATATAGTTATAAAATAATAATTATAGTTAAAAATAATAATTCACTTCTTAGAACAAAATTAAAATAGGACAAATATTATTTACAAATTTAAATGGCCATTAAGGAATTATATTCCTGATCAATTAAAATTTGTAAATAATTATATAAGCCACACTACAACATGTTTGACACGCAGACTCACTTTACACCTTTCTGACAATAGCTCAATTAGATCTCATTTAAATATTCATGGAGACCTACCGGATTCTATTCGTAATATGCATGATGACAACACTAATATAATAGCATCATCTATATGCCAAAAAAAAAAAAAGGCTAAAAATAATGGAAGCCTTATTAATAAATGCAAAAAAAAAGCAACACTTAATAATATCAACTATGAACATGGGCACAATATATTGACAGTGTTTTGAAAAATGAAAACATTTTATAAAACATGCATGCAACAAACTATTTTTTATTTAAGAGATACAATGTTTAATCCTTGAAAATGGCTAAATGTATAGCCGAAAGTTAGATACAAATATAGAAATATCGAAATAGAGCTAAAAAGAACATTCGGACTGTTTTTATATAATTTATCATTTGTAAAGAAAAAATTATTAGATTGCATGAGAAATTGTATAAAAGCTATATAAAAGCACCTTGTCAGAGTCGTATTCAATTAAATGTGCATGAAAGAAGGATTGCTGCCTAAATACACAAATTAATATATATATATATATATATATATATAT
>CAHIKZ030005489.1:900000-937500 GCA_903632075.3 Acanthosepion pharaonis | reverse complement strand
ATTTCTTTAAAGCATGGACTAACATGAACCCCTTCAGTAAGTCTGTTGGAATCTGAGGGTTCTATCTACAACTGGAATTGTTAGTGTCCTCATATACCACATTTTTTAGATTTCGATTTCATCGTCTTAGTATTTTGATAGTTTTTTTTTTAAGATCTTCAAAGATACATTGCAATCTGCAGGGACTGCCATATCAATAAGGAGGCACATTTTGTCTTTACGGTCTCTAATTATGATGTCAGGGCGATTAGCTTTGATTTTTCTCTTTGTGTCTATTGTAAAATCCCATAAAATTGTTACAGGTCCTATCTCCATAAATGGATATGGGTCGTGGTCATGCCAATTTCTTGCAGTTTATTTTAAAAAGAAAAATAATCAGAATCATTCCAAGCAAGGCAGTAGTGTCACTAAAAATCCAGAGGTAACACGGCGAGGATGAATGAGGAAGAGAAACATTAATGATAAGCAGAAAAAGAAGAGAGTAATCAGGTGGACAGTAGACAGCGATTGGCATTGTATTTACATTTTTGCAGATTAAATTGAGCTGTTAAGCATGATCCGGACTAGGGGTCCACAAGTGAGGAGTGCGAGAGAAGAAACTGTTAACATAGAACTTACGGCTACATCTAGCCAGCTTAATTATAAATTGATGAGATCTCGGCGCTAGTCTTAATTCGAAAACTCTAGGTAGCATAACGAAGAGCGGTTTTTATTTGTAATTATTTACAATGTATGGCACAAGGCCAAAATTGAGGGAAATGGCGGTTTTAACTGGATGAAATAAATGCGGGGCTATAATAATATAAAATCAATTATTCATCCCAAAACATTCACACAAACACATTCAGACACAACAAAAAATACGAAAATCACACTCGAAACGTAAGGCGCCCCGCATCCACCAGAGAACTGACATCACTGACAACCTGACGAAGGAGGGGATGGGGGAATTAAACAAAAACAAAATGGGGGCCAAAAATAAAAGATTGCCGATCAGCGTACATCCCTAGCTAAGTTAATTTGAAGGAAGAAACTATGGACAAACGAAGAGCCATGTGGTACAAGGCCAAAGGGGGGGATTGGGGAAAGGACGGTCTTCTTTTGTCTTAACGATAACTTAGCTAGCCACAAACACTGACCTAATCATACAAACAATATTCCTTACACCAAAACAAGACATTATTACATACCTTTCTTACTACATTCACCATAATACCTCATTGTCTCTATGAAAATACTAACTAGTCCCCATATGTACAATCCGTTGTCTGTTGGAGGAGGGGAAAAACAACAATTCTAAAAACTAGCCCCAATGAGTATTTACAATATGAAAAGAAAACTATTTACAAGAAACTAAAGAAAATAATATTAAAACCCCCACAATCACTAAATGCGGCAGAAATATTAGCTCACTGGCCGAAATCAATGCGGGACTATAATGTTATAAACCATTCATTCATTCCAAGCACTCACACTGACATGCACTCATTCAAACACAACACAAATACGAAAACACTCACGCGAAACGAAGGCGCCCAGCATCCCATCAGCGAACTGACATCACACCACCTAACGAGGGGAGGGGATGAGGAATTAAACGTAAAGGAAAATAGGGGCAGAAATAAAAGGGGACCAATGAGCATACAAACCCTCGCTAAGTTAATTGAAAGAAAAAGAAACTAAAGCATCAAAACTAAAGGACAAACGAAAAGCTATTCATTCACTTCTTTTCTACTCCTTCTCTTCTTCTTCCTATTCTTCTTTTTCTTCTTCTTTTTCTTCTCCTTCTCTTCTTCTTTTTCTTCCTATTCTTCTTTTTTCTTCTTCTTTTTCTTCTCTTCTTCCTATTCCTGTTCTTCTTTTTCTTCTTCTCTTCTTTTTCTTCACCTTCTCTTCTTCTTTTCTTCTTCTTCTTTTTCTCTTCTTCTCTTTCTTCCCTCCTTCTTTTTCTTCTCCTTCTCTACTTCTTTTTCTTCTTCCTATTCTTCTTCTCCTTTTCTTCTTTTTCTCCTCCTTCTCTTCTTCTTTTTCTTCTTCCTCCTCTCCTTTTCTTCTTTTTCTTCTCCTTCTCTTCTTCTTTTCTTCTCTTCTTCTTTTTCTTCTCCTTCTCTTCTTCTTCTTCTTCTTCCTTCTCTTCTTCTTTTTCTCCTTCTTTTTCTTCTTCTCTTCTTTTTCTTCTTCTTTTTCTTTATTGTACTGTGTTCCTTCAGGACGAGGGTTATCACAACTCTCCACAATTGCCAATCCTTCATAGCTGCTACCAATGTTTATCGGTTTACCATTCCTCCTCGACAATGTTCTGTCGTCTTTCCTTCATTATGTCCTGTGAGTGTTAATTTCCCCAGGCCTTCTTTTCTCATTGGAATTACGTTTTGCAGATCAGGAAGTTAAGTGAATCAGTTTTCAAATATTTCTTGTATCTGCCGTGTCCCTCCAGTGTAATGAAATCTCTACACATCTACCTATCCTGCGTACGTAACCCTGAGCAATCTTTGTTTATTTACTCCTTCTCCCAATTAGCATTCATTTACCCAAGTTCGAGTGGGTGGATGAGTGTCTGTTGTAATGGGTAGCGGCAGAAATTTGAATTGTAGTCGAGTTCATTGCATTCACTTGCGCGCAACTACACCTGAGAAAGGTATGGACCTTTACTCTTCCCAGCCAGCTATGGGTTAAATTGTAGAACTTGTATCTTGATATGTCTTTGGTAATATCAGAAAGTTGTTGCTGCAAAGTTTTACTCACAAAATTTCTTACGATACAAGATATGTTTCGTTTTAAATAATCCACAAAGGGTTGATAAGCCGTAAATTAAAACAAATCAATAAACAACTCAATAAACAACTAGTTTAAACTGTTTCTAATTTTATGTGTAACTGTCCTTCTGACTTCCATTTTCCATCGTTGCTCACATGTTCTGTCTATGGCATTCTCAAGTTTCTTTTGTAGAATCACATCCCTGTTCGCCCAAGTTTTTGAGGAAATTGCCCCACATTCACGTTATTACACGCCTATATAATTATGTATGGCACATGGGTTACTGTTTTGGGGGTCGCAGTATGAAGCGCTGGTTCTATTCGAATTTTCGACATGCTTCCCTTTACATTACGGATTGTTAATCTGGAGAAGGCTGGAGAATAGATCGGCTGAAACGTTGTGGCAACTAAAACTGAGCAAAAACAATTACTGGAACGGTTCCAGCAACTCTTGAAATGATAAAGATTTTGTTTTTCGAAAATGACAAAAAGTATCTTCATATTGACATATCCACGATTGTTCAGTTGAGAAATTACTCGTTAATGAAATCTATCTATCTATCTATCTATCTATCTATCTATCTATCTATCTATCTATCTATCTATCTATCTATCTATCTATGCCCATTCCCTATCTATCTATCTATCTATCTATCTATCTATCTATCTATCTATCTCCATGTGATCATTTCTCTCCGCTTACACTGCCTGGCGACCTCACTCACGTATGCATGTGAGTGTGTGTCGGCAAGCCAAATAGTCAATGTTATTATATGTGCGTACTTGTGTAGGCGTTTGTGCGAGAACTAATACAAGATATGTGTGTGTGTGTGTGTGTGTGAAGAATTGACGGATGTCTATAAACAGATACACGGGTAGATACACTGTTGTGTTTCCATAGGCAGACATTCGCGACGTATATCGCATGAATATTCATAGGGGATTATGAGTAAAGTTTTAATATGCGAATGAGTCCAACCAGAGTGTCTAGATATTTCGACTCACTTGGGCTAGACTAAAGTGAATCTTGTGTTAGAGAATATGTAGGCTGGTCCAGAATGGCAAACAGCTGGTCAGAGGATCCCGAGGGCGTGGAATTCTGGCGGCGATATATTGCATATGTTTTATTTTTTGGTACCTCGACTTAAGGAATTTGAACGTAGTAAGAGATTGGTAGCCAGATCTCATAAGTTTACATTTGAAATTGCTGAATGCAACCATAAGTTCAATCATCGTTTTTTGCCTTCGTGAATTGCCTTATTGATTGTCCGATCTCCTTAAAAATAATATTCAAATTTCTCATAGTCTTTTCCCTCTCAGTAACGCCTTGCGTCTTAGTGGCCTTACTGCCCTACTTGTGGAGATTATATATATATATATATATATAAATAATGGACTCTCCCGTCAGTTTCGACGTATGAGGACATGACATCTTATTCATTCAGTTATGAAATTTTGTGCGTTACTCTTAAGTGACATTTAAGGCCCGCTAGTGATTTACAAAGGAGGCCACATATGGAGCAAGTGTGAGGATTGTGAGATGAGATCACTGTTAGATTGACTGACCATTTAGATCTTGCTCTCGCTTATTGAAGATGATTCAGACAAGCAGATTGAAAACATGTTGATCTTCGTTCTACCCGCTAAGCACTCAAGGATGTTATATGGTATATTGACTGCTGAGAAGTTGCCCTTCAGCTTATCTTTGTATCTTAGCCATGGGCGTCCTACATTCCTGTAGCCCTGATAAATGATTTGTGCAATATAATTAATATTACAATGAAGCAGTCATACAAATAATCAATTAATAAGGTTAATGCAATATATGACGAAATCACTTCGCTAACAATTTTAAAAGCATTAATCCACTAACCACTCGTTGAATGATGCCATCCTTGTTTTTACATGTTCCGTATGTTCCATAAATATGCTACGACTTTCGATAGTACTTTTAAATTTGTTAGCGTACTAACCTTACTAATTTATTCTTTCTATGACTGCTTCATTGTAATATATATATATATATATATATATATATATATATATATATATATATATATATATAAATCTGTAGATAGTAGGGATTATTGCATTGAGATCTTTATATATATATATATATATTTGTTGAAATAAATTTATAACCGAATATATTATGACTGATTGAGTCTTTTGCTATATATATATATATATATATATATATACATATATATATATATATATATATATATATATATATATATATATATATATATATATATATATATATAATACCAAATCTGTATATAGTAGGATTATTCCATTGAGATCTTTATATATATATATATATATAATTGTTGAAATAAATTTATAACCGAATATATTATGACTGATTGAGTCTTTTGCTTATATATATATATATATATATATATATATATATATATATATATATATATATATATATATAACAGGTGTAAAGCAAAATTGTCCAATTGTTAGATTAAGCTTCGAACCGTTGTATCGTAGAAATGATTAAATTTATCTTACGGGAATCCCTGTGGGTCTTATAACACTATTGGACTCTACTCTAAATAGTAAGAATGTCTTTAGCTCTAATTTGAAATGATGATCCCTCTTCCTGTTGTGACCTCCTCATCCAGTTTTCCTCTCTACTGTTCCTTCTTTTTGAAACTTATTCACCGTTCTTTGATTGTTCTTGAATAGACTTTGAACATGGAAGCCTAATTATGAATTTTGGCACCATTAATGAAGGCCTGAATAACATTTTTTCTCTCACCATTGCTCAACTCTGAAGACGTGGTAGGGCTGACAGAAAACAATTTTAACCTGTTCTCTTTCTACCTGAATAACTCAAAGGAGGTTTCAGTGATTCTTACGACACATAAGATAGGTAAACTTCTTATCTTAAAACCTGCAAAAAAGGAACTCAACAGTCTAGCGATTTTTTTTTTAGATATTAAACATTTTGAGAGATGGACAATTTTACTCTTACAGACGATGTATATATATATATATATATATATATATATATATATATAGATAGATAGATATATATATATATATATATATATATATATATATATATATATATATATATATATGCATATATAAATATATATATATATATATATATATATTTGGTTTATTGGATATTTTAGACATGTTTTGTCTGTTTATTCACGGACAATTTTTTGGTGTCATTATTAAAGGAAGAGAGAGATTTTCCGTGTTGATGCATATTATTTTATTCCGAGTACTTTCGACATTAGCAGCAAGTCATCATCAGGGTTTCAACATAAATATTGTAGTGTTCATCATTTTCAAAGACAAAATTGCTGTGTTCATCTGAAAGCTAATTTTATACTTATGAAGTGAAGACCGCTGAGTAAGTATGTGTTCCCTTGACTACCACTCCAGTGGTGTTAACTAAATATCGTGTGTCGAGTGTTCTTAAGAAATAAGTTAAAACTATCTATTGTACATATTTTAAAACATTTGAGCAGTATTCATAGTTAATTTTATTAAGGTTTGGTTTCAGTTTTTTAATATAGATAGAGAATTTTTAGTTTATGTGTATCATTTTCATGAAAAATTATATTTTCATCAAGAATTTTTTCTGAATTGCGAATGCGGACAGGTATGCTGTTGTAAATGTTTAGAAATGTTGGATGTATCATTCAAATAAAAACCCAGCCGTAGAGACCACGTGTTCGTAGTGTTCCCAACATAACTATTATTTTTTTTTTCTGTTGGAGATGTAATCTCCCAGAGGACATTTAAATTTATAAACAATGTTGTTTTTCAGTAGGCGGGGAAGAGGCGTCATGAATAATTGAAAATAAGTAGTCTAAACTTATCTAAATTATTCAATGAAAACATGCTGCCAAAATATACGCAACATATATATATATATATATATATATATATATATATATATATATATATATACACTTGACATATGAGGTCAAGCAGATCAGTTCCTAGGAAACTGAAAGCCCGACACCAGCACCTGAGATTTGATTATAGTGGTGGAAGTTTTGTGCAGAACCATTCACACTTTTTGAAGGACCAAATACAGAGTCTTGGTGCACTACGTGCCACAAGGTCCCCAGGTGACCTTCCACAGGTTTTGAATTCATAGTTTTCCTTCTCTTAGACCAGTTGCCCAGCTATTTACCCACAACTGGAGGGAGAAGAAGAAGATTCACACGTAAGTCAATGTAATGGATTCGGCTGGAATTCGAACTCGGCTCTCCGATTCCTCAATGCAAGCTGCTACAGCAACTGGCAATGGAATTCTTGTCAAGGATATGACACGGGTTCTCCCGATCATCTCACTTTTTCTCTCGCTTCCAACTAGAAACAATGCTACAACCACTCTCCCTCTTATAATAAAGCGAAATAAAATAAAGGGAAATTGTCCGTCGTTGACGAATTTTATGATGGAAAGTTTGCCTTTGAAGAATTGAAGACATATAAAACATGGTAAAAAACTCTTGTAAATATATAAATGCGTCTACCGTAAAGCGATTCTTGCAGTTGCACTTCGTTGTTGTTGTCGTAGGTTCGATTCTAGGCTAGCGCCCCATTCTTGTGGCCTTGTGCTAGACTTAGTCATTTCCATAATATATTCATACTTATATAAGACAGAAGTTTAGATCAGCACATATACTTATTAAATACGTGAATGCGTAATAGAAACAATGAATGAAAAATGACATAAAAATGCTGATTTTTATTAATTTCCGATATCACACCTCCTGGGCATAACAATAAAATACATCCACCAGCAAGGCCTCTGATCAGTCCTTCTTCAGGTAGTTGGAATATCGAACTGAAGCCTTTATTTCGCTCACTAGGGTAGACTGTTCTAGTTCCACATGACACAGTAGATAAAGGCGTTAGTTTGATTCAGTGACAGGATCCAAAAGAGTTCAATACCCAGTTAAAGCAGTGCAGAACTTTCAGAGGGAAATTAACAGGAGATAACTGATAACTGACACCCATTAAATGACACGTAGAACTAGAACAGTCTACCCCAGTGAGCGAAATAAAGGGTTCAGTTCGACATTCCAACTACCTGAAGAAGGCTGGAGCGTATAACGGCCGTAACGTTGTAATAAATATGGCGACAAAGATGATGACAATAGTCCGAATAATGTAAATAATGTACATAATACCTCATCTCAGAAATATAGACAGATACTGAAAGCCCGAAATGTTGTAATAAATATTGCAACAAAGATGAGGACAATAGTCCGAATAATGTAAATAATCTACATAATACCTCATCTCAGAAATATAGACAGATACTGAAAGGCCGAAAACTTGTAATAAATATGGCGACAAAGATGAGGACAATAGTCCGAATAATGTAAATAGTGTACATAATACCTTATCTTAGAAATATAGACAGATACTGACAGGCCGAAACGTTGTAATAAATATGGCGACAAAGATGAGGACAATAGTCGGAATAATGTAAATAATGTACATAATACCTCATCACAGAAATATAGACAGATGTTTTTGTTTTGTTTTATTTTATTCGAAACGTAAAGTCGAAATGATACTCTACTTGCTTTCCAATCAACTTTGATCCGCAAAAATGAAAATGTAATGTCAATCGTTATTTTCTGTTTTCTTAATTACTGTTCTTGTATTGTTAATAATGTTTTTATTTTTCTCATATACTTTTACACTTAGTAACCACTTGCATCTTAGAGGCTTTATTGCTTTGCTTGAAGGTGACATGATTAAATAATACTCACTAAATTGGTTGCTGCTTATTTAAGATAAAGAAAGATTGGCAACAAGTCAGTTGGTTTGTTTAAAAGGATTATTTAATGTTGAAATCATTTAAAGACAGTAAATTATTCGTCATTTTTCGGGAAACGGAATTCTATATATATATAAATTTCTAGCCTTTGTCTGTCTGTTAGTTTGTTATCGAACACTTCCTAGGTTTTTGGAGATAAACCCCCATAACCATATATATTCTGAAACTAAATTAACCAGGGTACTTGGACAAGCATATTTCATTTTGATCAAAGGGGGTTCTCGGGGAGGTGGAACCCCTACTGAAGTTTTTTCACTTTGATATAACTTAAATTTAAATTTGAACAAGGGAATGATTCCCAGGGCAGTAAGATAAGTATATTCCCTTTTGATCAAATAGGGTCCCCAGGGGAACAAATGCTACTACTGAATTTTTTCCCTTTGATTTAAATTAAATTAAAATTTGAATAAAGGAATGACTCCTATCGAAAATATAGAAGGAGAAATCCAGAAGATGGAGGTCACATCGTCAAGGTCAAAAAGAGACAATATGGACGTCAAGATGAGCAAGACATCACTAAGCAGTGGGTAGAGCCTTACAATACATATGTTTTGCGACAATCCAACTATCATACCAATGTTGAAATCTGCTCAGCAATTCATTCAATTAAGTATTGCATTAAATATATATCAAAGGGGCCAGATGAAGAACAAACCTCCACTGAAAATGTTTTCTCCTTTGATTTAAATTAAATTTAAATTTATGGCAACAAATATGAGGACAATAGTCCGAATAATGTAAATAGTGTACATAATACTTCATCTCAGAAATATAGACAGATACTGAAAGGCCGAAACGTTGTAATAAATATGGCTACAAAGATGAGGACAATAGTCCGAATAATGTAAATAGTGTACATAATACCTCATCTCAAATAGATAGACAGATACTGAAGAGCCGAACCGTTGTGATAAATATGGCAACAAAGATGAGGACAATAGTCTGAATAATGTAAATAGTGTATATAATACCTCATCTCAAATAGATAGACAGATACTGAAGGGCCGAAACTTTGTGATAAATATGGCGACAAAGATGAGGACAATAGTCCGAATAATGTAAATAATTTACATAATACCTCATTCCAGAAATATAGACAGATACTGAAGGGCCGAAACGATAAATATGATGACAAAGATGAGGATAAAAGTCCGAATAATGTAAATAATGTACATAATACCTCATCTCAGAAATATAAACAAATATTGAAGCGGATTTTCTTGATTCTTACGACAAATGGTGTCAAGATGGCTTATTTGAAAAAAATAGAAAATAAGAAACTCAGTTTTGTAGACAGATACTGAAAGGTGTACGTTGACTTCCAATCTGTCCTTCAATTTCTGGGACAGAAATAAGGAGAGAAATAGAGAAAAGTACGATGTTATCAAATCGGGGCCTGTAGGGTGGATGGACAAAAAGCTTGAATTACAGATTTCTAACTTTTTGTTCAATTTGTTGACTGTCATGTGGATGCGCTTTGTCTTGGCTAAAAAAAAGAAAAAGAAAAACAAAACAAAACACGTTTCGTTTCAGCCTTTCTTCTATTGATACGTTCTTTAAGTCTTAACACGGCTTCACTGTTTTCATCCACCTATGAATTTCGATTAGCCTGCCATTTTCTTGCGCCAAAATCAGTCATTGATTGCTGATTTCTAGGCAACTCGCTGTAAAGCTTATGACTAAGGCTATTGATCAATGCAATCATACAATAAACACACACGAATGACGTTTGAGCAGGATTTAAAAAAAATTCTACCGATTTTTTTTTTTCAAAGCCTTTTTTTTTTGTATTTTACTTACTCACTGAAAGAAGCCTCACAGTAGGAGATATATTTCATAGGGTGTGAAAAGATCTAGGAACAACCAAGAAAATATTTTAATAAATGCCATATATATATATATATATATATATATATATATATATATATATATATATATATATATATATATATATCATAGAGCATATGTAAATATAAACATTGAACAGTGAACATTGAAATCAACAGTCAGAGGCGACAGAGAGTTTCATGCTAAAGGCAACCGATCCTGAAACAGCCTGTCGCCTCTGAGTGTTGACATCAGTGTACATTTTTATATTTACATACGCTCTATAATACTGATACACGATTTGGACAATTTTGCTGTTACACGATTGGGAAAATTATGCTGTTACACGATTTGCACAATTATGCTGTTACACGATTTGAACACTTTTGCTGTTACACGATTTGGACAATTTTGCTGTAACACGATTTGAACAATTTTTGCTGTTACACGATTTGGACAATTTTGCTGTTACACGATTTGAGCAATTTTGCTGTTACACGATTTGGACAATTTTGCTGTTACACGATTGGGAAAATTAATTCTGTTACACGATTTGCACAATTTTGCTATTACACGATTTGAACACTTTTGCTGTTACACGATTTGGACAATTTTGCTGTTACACGATTTGGACAATTTTGCAGTTACACGATTTGAACAATTTTGCTGTTACACGATTTGGACAATTTTGCAGTTACACAATTTGGACAATTTTGCTGTTACACGATTGGGAAAATTATGCTGTTACACGATTTGCACAATTTTGCTATTACACGATTTGAACACTTTTGCTGTTACACGATTTGCACAATTTTGCTGTTATAACGGTATAATATTGGTTTTGGTGGTGTGTCGATGCTAATTTCCTAGTAATATTCTGGGCAATGGATCAAATCTATTCGGTGCCCCCTTTCTCATTCGTGAGTCGTTTCCAGCAGCTGTGATACATGTACACTTGAACTACATCAAATTAAGCTTAGCAAATATCGATTGGGCATGACAAAGTCACTTTAAATTCTGCAAAATTAAACGTTTACTTTCTCAAATAAAACGTTGGCCGAATGCCACTTATAACCGCGGTTCCCAAAACCAATGGCTGCGACCCAAATTAGCAGTTGTCTGCACGCACCTGGCAGTCGCTGGGTTGTTTTAGGGAATTTTTTTTACTAATTATTCACCCAGTACAAGGCACATAAGTCACTCAATCAGACCAGTGTTTACTTTTCCAGAATTTTAAAATCGGTTGGCGTAATTTGAAAAAAAAAAAAGATACGTAGTGTTGAGGGCAGGCATAGAAAGAAAACTGCAAGACCTCTTAGATAAGGTAGAGAAGGAAGACGAGGATAAGTGTATCACCATCAAGTGTAAGAAAAAAGAAAATACAGTTGTCAGCAGAAAAAAAACCCCAAAGAGGATAAATATGAATTGAAAATGTCAAACTCAGAAATGTACAGAAGTTTAAATATCTAAGAAGTGTCTTAACAGAGGTTGGAAAATATGGCACCGAAATCCGAACGCTCACTGTAGAGGACTCCACAGAAATACATTCCACAATTTAAAGGTTGACAAAAAACCCGGAGTAACTATGATTATAAAATTGTTTAAACAAAGGGATAATGTTCTTATTCATTTCCTTTATAAAATGACACCCTCCAAAAGGAGGACTCTATTTGCCATACACTATTGCAGGCGATTGCTAAATTGTTCCATCATCGACGTTCGAACGTCCTGAGTAAGACGATAAACTACATCCGCGTAAGGCAATAAACTACGTCCAACTGCAAGGCCACTGATCAGGAGGCTTTGAGGAGCGTGGAACCGCCTCTTAATTGCTGATGTTTCCGGGTCCACCCTGACACTGACCCGGGGTCATAGCACCTGTAGGTTCCCAGCTATGGGCAAATAGTTAACGTTTAAACTTGGGTCAAAAGACTATGAAAGTGTAAAAATGAGTTTTAGTACCAAAAATACGTTTGTGGAAAAAAATTACCAGAAATAAATTTTTTGAAGAAAAAATTGTTACCGGCTATACATTAATACCAGTAATACATTTCTGAAGAAAATATTACGAGCAATGTATTTTTGAAGAAACAATATTACCTGCAATAGATAGATAGATAGATAGATAGATAGATAGAAGGATTAGATAGATAGATAGAACAGACTGAGATAAATAGATAGATAGATAGATAGATAACAGACTAGAGATAGATAGAAAGACTGAGATAGATAGATAGATAGATAGATAGATAGATAGATAGATAGAAGAGATTGATAGATATATCGCTAGCTAACAGATAGATATGAAGGGGATTAGATAGATAGATAGATAGATAGATAGATAGATAGATAGAAAGATACTGAAGAGATAGATAGATAGATATAGATATAGATAGATAGAAAGGAACAGATATATAGAAGATAGATAGATAGATAGATAGATAGCTAGATAGATAGATAGATAGATAGATAGATAGATAGATAAAAAAATTACCAGCGATTAAATTCATTGTCAAACCATTGAGGTTGATATACTGTAAACCAAACCAAACCAAACCAAACCGGAAATTCGGGCGCTTCGAGGTCTTCCAGGTGGCTTTCTTTTGAGGTCTTAATCTGTGGCCCTGAACTTTGCAACGCATAGCCACATCGATCTTCTTTCCGGGACATCATCATTGCGACGTAACTTGATATGATCACGAAAGTCTCACTATATTGCAATTACAGATTCACCAGTCTTCCAATAAAGTTTCAACAGCAAAAGCACGGGGTGCACCAGTCAAAGCCATGTTGGTAAATGATGATGTTTAAAACAAAATGGTAAGACATTATCCTGGAAATTTCGTTAGAAACAAAGAAAAGCGTACTGAACTGTTATACAGTAGAATTCCGGATATGAGGAATTGGTTACAAAGTTCGTATGTGAGGGATTCCGGATATGAGGGATTCCGGATATGAGGGATTCCGGATATGAGAAATTGGTTACAAAGTCCGGAAATGAGGGATTCCGGATATGAGAGATTCCGGATATGAGAAATTGGTTACAAAGTCCGGATATGAGGGGTTATATTTAGATTAAGATAAAAGAACTGAAATCAGGTTTTCACAACTATTTTCAATGTTTTATAGTAAACAAAATAATCTACTGGTGAGTGAAATATAACGGAATTGATTTTAAGGAAAAAGAAATAAATTATGTAATGTTAACGAAAATTCATTAAATTAAGTCTACCACGTATGCAAAACAAATAATGTAACGAGGATTTTTTTAAACGCTGTTGTATGATGATTCTTTCTCTTCTAATGTCATTCTCAACAATTTCCGCATTTCGTTTTGATTTTGTTCTTGAATTTTTTTAAACGAAAGACACTTTTTTTTAACTCGTCGAGCGTTTTTGCAGTCGTCATAGCTGAATGCTGGCTTTCTTTCCCTAAAACTGAAAACATTTTCGATAGCTTTTTTTTAATTTCAGTTCAAGTTTAATCCCAATCATGCATCTCGTTGCTATCTTGTTGCAGATGAGTCTCATTGCCATCTTTTCCTTTTATTCCCATCATCTTTTGCACCAATAAAAGCCATTAGGGTGAAATAAGCAATTATCTATTTTCAATTTCAGTCTAGGTTTCATCTAAATCATGTTTTTTTTTATTTCCTTGTTCATTGTGACAGTGTGAACGCTGGGGAATAGTTTCTTTGGAAGATTTTATATCATACAATGTTTACTTTCCTATGTTGAACCCAGCCATTAGTTACAATGAACTTTCACCAGCGTCTAGTCTGTTTAAAATTTCCACTTTTTGCGATAACTCCAAAGTTGTTCTTTTCCTCTTATTCCCATCATCTTTTGCAACAATACAAGCAATTAGAATGAAATAAACATAACCAATTATCCAAAGTAAATTTCCTGAAAAACAGAAATTTTAAACCAATTACATATCACTCAAATAGTTCAAATATACACGTCAAAATCATGTCCGGATATGCGGTATTCCGGATATGAGGTACTCCGTATATGAGGGATTCCGGATACGAGAGATTCTACTGTATATTATTAATACCCTTGTATGACTGTGGAATGCTGGACAAGATTCCTTCTGGTTTCTTGCTTTCATGTAAGCAATGATAATCAAAAATTTAAATGCCACGTCAATTGCCATCTTCTGACTTTAAAATTTTTTTTTTTTAATCATTTCACCCTTGTGCATTTAAAACAGAAATTATATTGATTGGAATCAATTATCATTTTCTTTTCAGTCACATCGTCAAAGTCTTCCATTTTTGAGACATTTGTAAACACAAGTTAGTTCTCGGTTTTAAAAGTCTTGCAAAAAATAAATTATATTTTTTTAAAACTTCATTTGAGGAATATTAACTGATTTAAAGTATAATTAATGTGATTTGAAACAAATATTATTTACTTTAAGTTTACAATATCGCAGAAATAATTTTTAACACGACAGTAGCTGATTCGACTGAATTGAGAGCCTGGAGGTCTAATGTTGTTCTATAATTTAAAATGATGTGAGCTCCCTTTTTAGATAATTGTAGGTACTCAGTAATCTTAAAAAGTTAGGAAAATATTCTCCATAATCTAATGTCACATTCTAGAAATTTCAGCTAACAATTTAATATTATTATTGCTCTTATTTTCTGATAATATCGCGTATGGTCGACTGTACTTACAAAAATCGGCAAGTATAAACATTAAAAAAATTCAAAATTATTTTTAAAATATTGGTGTGATGAGTTGTATTACACTTTTCAATTTATGATTAGTAAATATAGTTTTCACTTAATAATAATATAATCTAAAAGGCTGAAATTAATGCAGAATTTAAAAAAATTAAAACTGTAAATTATTATAATTAAAATAAGAAAATTATAACAATTCTTGTAAAAGTTCATTATTCATCGAATTTTCTTTTCTTAAAAAAATAGTGTTCTTAATAAATCTTATTTATAAAAGATATTAAAAGCTTTTCTAATTAAATACTGTTTTACTGCATTTTGTATTTTATAATTCGGAGAAAATTTTCGTGAAATGTGCAACTGCTTGAAAAAAAGGATTATATTCACCAATGTCTCCTGGTATTAATTAATATAAAGAAAGTAAGCGGATTAAAATTTTATTTCCCGAAATTTTATAAAATTAAGTGGCGGGAAACAGATGTTCTTAAAACATATTTAAAGAATAATGTAATTCGATTATTGATAAGCCTTGAAATTCTCATTAAAATCTGACAATTATTTGATTTTGCAAGAATTTTCCAAAACATATTTTCACCACAAAATTGACGAAAAAATTTCCCATATTACTCTTTTGTCCACCTCTGACAAAAAACAAAACAAAAAAGAAAACAAAAAAAAAACAAAAACAAAAAAAAAGAAACAAAATTTTTAATCAAAATTTCGAACCTGCTACAAAAGATTAAAAAATTGATAAAAAAATAATAAAAAAACTATTTTGGTTTTTCCTCTTAGTAATAACATAAACATTTTGACAATAAAACTTTGTTTTCATCAGGCTTGGGACCTTTTTCATCATACTATGCTCTTTTTAGCGAAAAGGTTGAGTAACCCAGTTAAAATATATCAGGACAGAACCTGCATCATTTTCTAAACAACTTAATATATTGAAGAATATAAAAGTTGATTGTATTTATAGTTGGATTAAAAGATAAACCCTGAACCGGTTTATATCAAACATCCATCCAGAAAAAGAGAAAATTCGAATGATGTCTGTAGGTGTTGCATAAGGGGTTTTTCTAAGCTCCGCCGACGGGATGAAATATGGCGATTTATTATTAAAGTCAAATCTATTCGAAAGAACTAAATGAAGACATTCTAAAATTATGTTCCTACTCTGAGAAGCACCAGGTGCGAAACGCATAATATTTTAAAACTCGTGGTGAAAAAAAAATTGTAAATACAGGTTTATAGATAACATTTGTTTAAACCAAGAAAAAAAAATGAAAGTTTTCATCGATTATCAGTATCGGTTTGTAAGATTGGTTCAGTAAATTCTCCTTCCTCTCCAACCGAATTTGGCAGACAAAGGGCCTTGTCCCTAGAAGGTATCCGGTTTTTAAATTATGTTTTTGCTGTGAGAGGCACCAGCTCCGAAACGCATTATATTCTAAAACTGATTGTGAAAAAAAATTGTAAATGCAGGTTTGTAGATAACATTATTTTAAACCAAGAAAAAAAAAGAAAGTTTTCATCGATTATCAGTATCGATTTGTAAGATTGGTTCAATAAATTCTCCTTCCTCTACAACCAATCCTGAACGATAAAGGTATGTACAGAAATTTAACCAAACTGTTAAAACTTCAGCTTACATGCCTTGCAAAGATTCTCTTGAAGTGACTTCTTTTGCTTCTGAACCTGGCACTATATCGTGTGTCAGATGTCATAGCTGTGCCACGCTTCTTACTCCTTTATTCAACATTGCTAGCACTAGTTACTGAATCTTGTTTGTAATTTAAAATACATTTTTATGTTTTCTACACACACTGGTCATCGAACTGGAATCAAAGTGTAGTATCTGTCTTCCTCATTTGTAATCAGTAATCCTTACAATGAAACATTCAGCATTCATTGACCGAGCAGCCCTTTTCTTCTGTCGATTGAAATTTCTAAAATCTTTTTCTAAGATATGTTTTTCAGGAAAATAGGATTCTCAAGCCAGTAACTGTTATCGCTCTTTCACGTATTAAAAGAAGACGTCTTTTTAACATTTTGATGTATGTCATTATTTTCTCTTTGAGTTATATGTGTCGATTTTGTTGTTTGCCATTCTGTAGCGCCAGTCTACGAGGTTCGAAGAATGATGGTCTCCGCTAAGAACTACGAGATTTTAGAGCAATAAAAGGCAGGAAGTTTTTGGTGGACATGATCACCCATGACCTGAAGAGACATGCTACATAAAAGAAGAGGTTTCTCAAATCCAGTAACCGTTATCGCTCTTTCACGTATTAAAAGAAGATGCCTTTCTAAACTTTTGAACTATGTCATTACTTACTCTTTGAATTACATGTGTTATTCATTTTAGTTGTTTCTGTTAGTAAAAATCTTTAAATGATATAATTTTTTGTTTGTTTGGTGCAGTCGATATTGTTGTTTGTGATTCTGTAGCACCAATCTACGAGGCTCGACGAAAGACGACTTCCTCTAAGACCTACAGGCTTTTAGAACGATAAAAGACGGGAAGTTATCGGGCGCCATTATCGCCGATAGCTTGATGGGACTTTGGACATAAAAGAAAGAAGCTGTTCATTCAGTAGTATTACATAGTTGTATATTTCCCTAGATAAGTATTCTGTAAAGGCAAATAGAGTCATTCTTTTGGAATAGACTTCAGATTGCACTTGCTTTAAAAGCAAATTGATACACATTTCATAAAACTGAAGAACTTTGTAATGCTGGGTAAAGTCTAAGACCGTCTTTGCATAAATCATAAAGTTTTCCTAAAGCCTCGTTGCTGTGTGGCATTTGGAAAGTGCACATTATAAAACGTACAACGTTTTAGCATCACCGACAATCTCCTGGTGACTTAGTAATAGACGTTTATTTATTTATTAAAAAAAAAAAAAACTTATTCAAATTCTTCCTTGAAGAGCATTCCCATGGGAAATATTCTGTGATTACTAATGCGTCACTTTAATGGAACTTTAGCAAAAGCTTTTGAATTGACGAGCAGATGTGACGAACCAGCACTTCACCTTCATGTTAGAACAGAGATGCTAGTCGTTCAACCGGTACAGAATAGCGAATAATCCTGTTTGGACGTTGTGAAGTTAAAAGTTCGTTTTAACCCCTGTTGATGCAGCTTAAATTCTCTAGATATATAAGAGGGAAAAATGGATTCAGTTGAATTTCCTACGCCATTTCGTTGTTTTCTTTCTTTCATATCTTAGTTTACACACACACACACACGCGAGAGCGTGCGCGCGCACACACACACATATATTCCACAACCTCTATTAACCACGTGGCCTTTGTATCTTTTATAAGCCTGTAAGAGTCTTTTCATTAAAGTTGTCTTTTTTGTTAATGTTTTCTTCCATTCTATCATTTTTTTCCTTCCTTTTCGTTCTGTTCATATATTTTCTTTTATGTTTCCCTCTTTTTTTCCGTTCTTTTCGTCTTTTTCTTTCTCGATTGTTTTCTTGATTGTCATTAATTGTCCTTAATATTTCTGTCTTTCTTTCTCTCTGTAATATTTTTTATCTTTTTTTCTTTCTTTCTTTCTATGATATTTTTCTCTTTCTTTCTTGATTTCTCTCTATAATATATTTCTCTTTCTTTGTTACTATAATATTTTCTCGTTCTTTTTCGTTTTTCTTTCTTTTTATTTTTCTTTTCTATTTTTTTTTCTTTTCTTTCTTTTTTTTTTTCTTTTTTCTTCTATAATATTTTCTTCTTTCTTTTTTTCTTTCTTTCTTTTTTCTTTTTTCTTCTTTCTTTTTTTCTTTCTTTCCATAATATTTTTCTTTATTTCTTTTCTTTCTTTTCTTTCTTCTTTCTTTTCTTTCTTTCTTTATTTTTTCTTAATTTTTCTTTCTTTCTTTCTTTTTCTTCTTTCTTTTTTCTTTAATTTTCTCTCTTTCTTTCTTTCTTTCTTTCTATAATATTTTCTCTTACTTTCTTTCTTTTTTCTTTCTTTCTTTCTTTCCTTTCTTTCTTTCTTTCTTTCTTTCTTTCTTTCTTTCTTTCTTTCTTTCTATAATATTTTCTCTTACTTTCTTTCTTTTTTCTTTCTTTCTTTCTTTCTTTCTTTCTTTCTTTCCTGCTCTTTCTTTTTTCTCTTATTTTTCTTTTTTCTTTCTTTCTTTCTTTTTCTTTTTTTCTTTCTTTCCATTTTCTTTCTTTATTTTCTTTCTTTCTTTCTATAATATTTTCTTTCTTTCTTTTTTTTTTTCTTTCTTTCCCATAATATTCTTTTTCTTTCTTTTCTTTTCTTTCTTTTCTTTCTTTTTTCTATAATATTTTCTTCTTTTTTTTCTTTCTTTCTTTCTATAATATTTTCTTTTCTTTCTTTCTTTCTTTCTTTCTTTCTTTCTTTCTTTCTTTCTTTCTTTCTATAATATTTTCTCTTACTTTTTTCTTTCTGTCTTTCTTTCCATAATATTTTTCTCTTTCTTTCTTTCTTACTATGATATTTTTTCTTTTTTCTTTCTTTATTTCTATAATATTTTCTCTTCATTCATTCTTTCTTTCTTTCTTTCTTTCTTTCTTTCTTTCTTTCTTTCTTTCTTTAATAATACTTTTTGTTACTTTTCTTCTTGTGAATAGTATTTTATTCTTGTATCCCTTTTACCTTTTCTTCTCCTACTTTTCAACTTCTTTTTTATTCTTTATATTTCTTATCATACGTTCTTCTGAAAGCTTATTGTTCCTCTCTTTGCGTTGCTGTTTCTTTCTTTCTAAGTCGTTAATCTGTCTTTTATCCATCACTAAAGATGCCGGAGAAAATGTTCAGTTTCTTGCTACCGCTGCAGTAAGTACCTGACTCCTCCTATTATCCTTTAGGTTTACAATAATCAAATCAGACTAAAAAATGTTGACATATCTGAGCAGGAGCTGTCCAGTTTCGATAGAGCCTAAAAGCATCTCTTTGCCCTTGTTGGTGACAAATAATTTTCCAACCCTTTCTCCCAGATGAACCGTTTTTAAGCCTCTCGTTGTCCTATCGTTATTTCCTTGGAAATTACAATCCTTACTTCCGCTAGTTGTAACTGTTATAAGAGAAACACGCCATGCCACGCCCATTGTAGTGAACCACCCTCATTCCCTTCGCATTCCTTTCGTGAGAACTAAGTCCCACTCGAGTAGTTTCTTCCCACGATTCGTTGTTTTGTGGAATCGACTCCCTTGAGGATACATCCCCTATCTCTGCAATCTTAACCTGCTCAAGGCTAGGGGTTAACCGTCACCTTTCCCCCATACCCGCATAAACCATGCCTCTCACTCAAACAACTCTTCGGGTCTTATACAGGCCGTTGTACGCTCCGGACTTCTTTAGGATATGTTTATACTTCTGAGGTATTGTAATTATTTATATTATTGACATTGTTCGGACAGTTGTCCTCATTTTTATTGTCATATTCACGATGTTTCGGCCCTTGTACGCTCCGACCTTCTTCAGCTTTCTTTGTTTTGAATTAGTTTAAAATACTGTCTATACGACGGGTTATGAATTAGTATGCATATAGTATTGATTATCGAGATTTAAAAGAAATTCCACATTCATTCGAATTTGCAGATGTTATTCAGTTGATAAACATTCAAAAACCGAAAAGAAAAAGACGAAGAAAAAGAGTTTCGCAGAAATAAACTTGTTGAATCTTACTTTTCGACTTGTGACGTCGAACACTATTTACATTATTCGGACTATTGTTCTCATCTTTATTACAACGTTTCGGTAGTTGTACGCTCCGGCCTTCTTCAGATGGTTGGAATGTCGAACTGGGGTAGACTGTTCTAGTTCCACGTGCCATGTCTAATGGATGTCAGTTATCAGTTATCTCATGTTAAAGAAACTATCTACTCATCCTATGTATCTGTGTATATTTTTTTTCTATGATATTTTTCTCTTTCTTTCTTTCTATAATATTTTCTTTCCATAATAATTCTTTCTTTCTTTCTATAATATTTTTCTTTTTCTTTCTTTCTTTCTTTCTTTCTTTCTTTCTTTAATAATACTTTTTGTTACTTTTCTTCTTGTGAATAGTATTTTATTCTTGTATCGTTATATTTCTTATCATTCGTTCTTTGAAAGCTTTATGTATACTATCTACATTATTCGGACTATTCTCCTCATCTTTGTCGTCATATTTATTACAACGTTTCGGCCATTGTACGCTCCGGCCTTCTTCAGTATCTGTTTATATTTCATCTTTGTCGCCATATTTATTACAAAGTTCCGGCCTTCCTCAGGTGGTTGAAATGTCGAACTGGGGTAGACTGTTCTAGTACCATGTCTATATCTAATGGGTGTCAGTTATCAGTTATCACCTGTTAATTCCCCTCTACCAATTTCTCCACTTACCTTAACCGGATATTGAACTCACACTCTTTGGGTTCTCTCACTGGATCTAACTAACGCCCTTATTCACTGTGCCATGTGTCCTTGAGGACATCTGTGTATGAATTTCTGGGTATTATAAATCTAATGTCTTCAGCAACCATTTTTACCTGTGCTCATATTGCAATTTTTGGCTGTTATCATGGTATATTTTTTACCAGAGCTCATATTGCAATTTGTGTTGTTGTTATCACTTTTCTCTGGCACTCCTTATTATTGCTTCCCATATTGTATTCATTTTTATGCTTGGTCGGCTCAAGAGATTTTTATGGCCTTGCAAATATGCTGATTTCTTAAATTTACTAATTTTTCAGTAAATTTCGCTTTTAATGATCATTATCTTAAAGGAATGAACTAGCTTTTATCTTAATGCTAAATACGAATTTAAATAATTAGGTGCTACATACAAATACACTCAAATATTTTTTTAAAATACTAATTTCAATAAACAAATATTGAAATAAGATAACTTTTAACTTAAAATTTAGATTTAGTAATTTAATCACTAGAAATTCAGTGGTAATTATTAATCCTATTCAACCTTATAATACTGCTAATTTAAATATTTATAGTATTGCTTGCTACTATTTTTAATTATAATTTTTCGGTGAAATGTCCGTAGGCCAAATTTCTGTCGGCCAAATGTCTGGCCACGGATTTAAAGAATTCCATGTTGTAAAGCAGATTTGTTAGACAGACGTCCGGGTCACACCCCTAACAATTTTTTTAACAGCTATAGAGGCTTTCGTTTTCTGTTTAGGATTAGAGTTCCGGTTTCTTTTAATGTCTAATTCAACTCTACACTTCTAATATCGCCACCTAAACCTTGAAATTTTGTTTACTATTTACTTATTAATTTCTTTTCCACAGCAGAAGTAGACAAGTTCACCTATCCCCCAGTATACTATCCCCCCCCCAGTTTTTTTAACAGGATTAGAGGTCTATCCCTTGTTTCAAGTTTGCGATTGTTTTTCTGTTCCTTCTAAAGTATAATTCAACGCTATACTTCTAAAATCTCCGATATTTTATCCACTAATTAAATCTTGACCTGTTCAAGTCTAGAGTTATGTGTTATCTTTCCCGTGGAGCCGCGAAACTTCACTTCTTGCCGTTTATTAAGCTAATACAATAACATACTCTATCTGGAGTGGATCTTGAGCCTTGTATTTGGTGAAGAGGAAGGGAAAAATCAGCAGCACCGGAATCAAACATTAAAGAACCAAACATTGGATCACGACGATCAGGGTATGAACAAGACTTCAACACGGGAACACCACCCCGTACAGGACGATCGCAGCCAAGACACCGGAAACACAAACAAGGACGAACAAATTTCAAACGGTGCTGGGAAGCAAAAAGCGATCCTGTTAGACGGTCGACGTGGCAGATTACCACTTCAAAAAATTGATGACAGTAGACTTGAGCAGTGATTGTTATATTAGTTGGTAGCAACTCATAGTGAATTATTCCTTTGCAATCCTACCAAACTGAGAGAAGAACCTTCTACACACGAGGTTCCCTTCTCGGTTGTGTTTGAGACTTTTCCTCATTACCAAGCCACTGTCTACAACGTTTAATATTTTGGTAAAAAAAAATCGTTTTTTCATCACCAGTTACAAGTCTATCCAAAAAGGGCGAGAGGAGTTCACGAGAATGAAGAGAAGAGCAGATGTCAGCTCGGTATTTGCAGCTGATTTCAGACAATTCATGAAGCACCCATTTTCCACGTTAGTAACCTTTCCAAGATTTTGAATGATGACTATAAACAGTTGTATGGTTTGAACGAAGTTTCCTTGCCAATTCTTCACCTGATACAGCAGAAAATTCTTAAAGTGATTCCACAAGGAGCTCATTATTAATCTCAACAGGACGTCCTGTTCGGTGTTCAGCTTGAAACTTATAAAGCATTATGTGACTTATGTGACTGATTCTGCAAACTATGGAACAAATGATAGTCTGAAGGTGCAAGATTAAGAGAATAAGGTGGGTGAGTAATTCTTTCCCAGCCATGTTCTTCAATCTTCTTTGATGTAATTTTTGCAATATGGGGTTGTGCATTATCCTGATGAAACACTACTCCTTTTTGATTCTCTAAAGCAGGTCTTTTTTTCTTCATAGCCGCGTTCAAAAGTTCTAATTGCTGACTGTAAATTTGAACATTGATTGTTGCATTCGTTGGTAGCAACTCAAAATGAATTATTCCTTTGCAATCCCACCAAACTGAGAGAAGAATCTTCTGCGCATGAAGTTCCCTTCGCAGTTGTTTTGGGCCTTTTCCTCATTATCAAGCCACTTTCTACGACATTTAACGTTTTGATAAGAAATCCATTTTTCATCACCAATTACAAGTCTATCCAAAAAGTGTGGGATGAATTCACAAGAATGAAGCGAAGAGCTAATGTTATCTCTGGATTTACGGTTGACTTCAGACAATTCATGAGGCACCCATTTTCCAAGTTTAGGAACCTTTCCAAGATTTTGAATGATGACTATGAACAGTTGTATGGTTTGAACGAAGTTTCATTGCCAATTCTTCAACTGATACTGCAGGGATTTCTTAAAGTGATTCCACACGAAGCTCATCCTCAAACTCAACAGGGCCTCCTCTTCTATCTTCAGCTTCAAGACTGAAGACCAAACAGGAAACCGAAACCGAAATTTCCACTTCTAAATTTGGCAAACCATCTTCTGCAAGTTCTTTTTATTCAGGCATTGTTCTTCATAAGCTTCGGCTGCAGAGTTCCCATTTTTAAACTCATAAATCATTATGTGCCTTAAAAGCTCCTTCCACACCTCCATCTTTGATGTGATAATCTGGATAATTAATTCAGTCAAATTATTTGATAAAAAGATATTATATTAAGTTAAAGGTTTCTAAATTCATATGATCATCAATAAGTATCATTTGACATTTTAGAATAATATAAAATGTGATTGAAATTTATACAGGGTGTCTATAAAGTTCCGGTGAACTTTAAAAAGTTTATAACTTTATTTGTATTTGCGATAGAAATAATTTGTAAAAAAAGGATTAGAAAGAAGTAAATCCATATTTTTTAAGGCTTTATTGAAATTTTATTTAATTTTCCAGATGTCTTCCATCATTAGCAATATAATGGGTAATATGATTTTGCAGTTCACGGAAAATATTTGCCAACTGATTTACAGTAATGCCTGAAATCAAATAATTATTTTAGCTATACTTAAAACTATGTACATTAGACTTTATAACATTTTTTACAGAGTATTTCTAACGCAAATACAAATAAAGTTATAAATTTTTTAAAGTGCGCACGAACTTTATGGACAGCCTGTATATAATATTTCGGACGGAACGTATGGGATGACCTGATATTTTCATATTGTTTTGTTTTTTGGGGTTCACTTTTCCCCCATAAATGGGACCCTTATCAGGTGTTATTACACCGGGTCAGAGTGGGCCTGGGGACAACAGCAATTAAGAGGTGGTTCTACGTTCCTCAAAATCTCCAATCTTTCTATGTATTAGGTTGGTGTTTACGACGGGATAATGTCGTTTTTTGACCTTAAAAAATACGTCAAAAAACGACATTATTACGTCATTATTTTTACACCAACCTAATAGTTTATCGTCATACCCGGGACTAGTTATTCCGCATAGCTCCTTTTATTTCATGGATGATGTCTCTTGCTCGGTGTCGTGTATGGTGCTCTAATATATATTCGGATGTTGTATTGTGTATGATGGGTTCTGTTAAGTACCAAAATAGCAAAGATATGCTTCACGCTGCTGCATTATATCCATAGGAGTGGCTATGGTACAGGTTGCACTAGGATTATCACGGCCTGATAGAGGGGGAGTGAGACTTAGTGATTGTGCATGCTCACAGTCGACTCATATCTATCCTACACTTTCTCATAATCTGCATTTCTTAATTCCTCTTTGCCCCTCTCAAAAATCTCCCTGGCGTCCTGGTTAAGACAATAAACTACATCTGACTGCAAGGCCTCTGCTCCGGAGGTTTTGAGGAGCGTGGTACCACCTCTTAATTGCTAGTGTTCCCAGGCCCACCTTGATCCGGGGTGGTAACACTTGTTAGGGTCCCAGCTAGGGGCAAATAATTAACCCTAAACTGGGGTCAAATCGTGTAAAAATATGTTTTATTAATAGCAATACACATTTGTAAAAAATCGTTGCCATTAATGAATTTTTGAAAAGAAAATCACCAGCAATATATTTTTGAAAACACGTAACCAGCAATAAAGTTTTGGAAAAAAATATTACCAGCAAGATATTACTTACATTACTTGAAAAATATTGCCAGCAATAAAATTCTTGTCGGCATTAAATAACCCATTGGGGTTGATATACCGTAAAACAAAACAAACTAATACATACTGAGATAGATAGATCCAAAATATTACCAGTAATAAAAAAAAAACTTGTCGGCATTAAATAACCCACAGAGGTTGATATGACGAAACAAAAAAAAACAAAAAAAAACTAATATATACTGAGATACATAGATAGATAGATAGATATGAATAGACTGAGATAGATAGATAGATAGATAGATAGATAGATAGATAGATAGATAGATAGATAGATAGATAAAAAATATCACCAGTAATAAAAAAAACTTGTCGGCATTAAATAACCCACTGAGGTTAATATGCTATAAAACAAAACAAACTAATATATATATATATATATATATATATATATATATATATAGATAGATAGATAGATAGATAGATAGATAGATAGATATGAATAGACTGAGATAGATAGATAAAAATATTACCAGTAATAAAAAAAAACTTGTCGGCATTAGATAACCCACTGAGGTTAATATGCTATAAAACAAAACAAAACCAAACTAATATATATATATATATATATATATATATATATATATATATATATATAGATAGATAGATAGAATAATAGACTGAGATAGATAGATAGATAGATAGATAGATAGATAGATAGATAGATATGAATAGACTGAGATAGATAGATAGATAGATAGATAGATAGATAGATAGATAGATAGATAGATAAAAAATATTACCAGCAATAAAAAAATTGTCGGTATTAAATAACCCATTGTGGTTGATATGCCGTAAAACAAAACAAACTAATCGCATTCAGTAACCCTGTACCTTCTGTGGTCCAGGGATTGCTGAAATATCTGTAAATAAAAAAAAAAATCAACATTCAACATTGCCACCACAACCCCAAATAAAAACAATAATGATTTCCATTGCAGGTGATAAGACCCGACTGTTGAAAAAATCCAGTTAAATTTAGGTTGTTATATATGTTGGCTCGTTTTTTTTTTGTGTTTTTTTTCCGTGGTACGGCAAAAGAATCTTTCGTAGCATTTTTCGCTGTTAGTAAGTCTGGTTATATATATATTCTCGAAAAATGCAAAGGGTCTGCCATGAAATCATTCCTGACCTAGTATTTCGACGCCAGTCAATTTCTTGCGGCCGGGAAGGGGCTTCCTCCCCCAGCCCGTCCTTACTATAAATATTTAGCTGTCAATTATTCTAATGAGCTTTACTAATTGGTACCACGAACGAAGCGTAAAATGAGCGGGTACTTTTCATATTTGGTTGTTATATATATTGAAGATTCCATGGATTGGGGATAGGAGTCAAGGCTTAATTAAGCAGGTTAGCAAGTCGGTTTCCGGCTGTTTCCCATCAGTTGCTTTACGTAGCATTTTTCGAACTAGGTCTGTGTTTCCGTCTTTTCGCAAGGATGTATTGCCCTACATCAAATTGAGTAATTTAGTATATGAATTTAATTGCCAGTGTGCTGCTGGTTATGTGGGGCGTACAACCTTGCATTTGGAAACTAGAATCAATCAGCATGTACTTTCCAAAATACGACTTGGTAAGATTGTGACGTCGTCCCCCACTGGTCGCAGCGTCGACTGTGTCGTTCGATCCCGTTCGCGACGCCAGCTGTTCGCTCCTCGCTGCTCCAAGTGTGACGTTCTAACCCTTTGGTTAGATGAATACCAGCCTCGTCATTCCCAACGCCTGGTTACCAGGGTAACTGCACTGATCTCCGGTATGCCTACCCACGTTGTGATTAGATATTAGACAGACGGGATCAAACAGGGATTGGGCCGTATGCAAGCTGAGTCCAACGGGGGTGATAACACACAAGAAAAATAAAAACTCACAAGGTCAAAAATATTGAAGAAAAAGGTAACAACTTTTTTATATCTAATTGCTCGTTACACAAGATTATTCCTACCTCCCGACCCGTTCTGTGGACTGTGGCACCACGCTTCTACCATACAACTTTAAGGCTTCGAGTTGCTTGCTCTCTAGAAATTTGCATTTCGGGGTGTGGTTTGGTTTCAACACTGGGCGCTGATCTCTACCTGTCGTTAACGGCTGATTTCTCTCTCGCCGTCCGTGGCTGCAACTAACTCTCTCTTCAGAGTCTGAATTATTGTTCACTCATCTCTGCCGTCAGTGCGAATTAACTTCTTCTTCGGCTTCGGTTGGACGAGCTTATTCACTTCGGCTTGGGTTGGACGAATTTCTTCACTTCGGTTTGATTCCAACTTCTCCACTTAGGCCAAACGGACCGGCCTTTCTTGCCGCAAAGGGGACGAATGAACAGGGCCCGCCGTCCGCGCTGCAACTCCTTCTCGCCGTCCGGGCTGCAACTGATTTCTGTCGGTTGGGGTCCCGCTTTTATTGAGGCAGTCAGAAACTGGGGTGGGTCTGTCGGCGCCAGGTTTTCTTGATAATTCTAAAGACGTATTATTTCTGATTAGGGATTTTCCATTTTCGGTAACTTACTTTCACCCTACTTCCTTACTGTGCCTCTGGGGGGCGTATACCCGCTTCCCCTGGTCCTTCGTATGTCAGGTGACCGCTCTCGACCAATGGGGTCCTGGTCGGGCATCTTTCCTCCTCCCTCGCACATCATGTGACCGCTCTCGGCCAATGGGGTCTTGGTCGGTGTCTCTCCTCCTCCCTCATGTATCATGTGACCGCCTTTCGGCCAATGAGACTCTGGTCGGTATCTTTCCTCCTTCCTTCGTGACGTCTTTTAATCGGGCGTGGACAATCCGTGGCTTTGTTCTGGGGAAGAAACACCTTGCTTAAAGAAACAAAATTTAAATTGTCCTTTTCGTACGTGACCGAAATGACGATCCTGGTTTCTTTTTGCACGCGGTATCTGTCAAACATCCTATCGTTAATTGGATACGATCTAAGAAAGGGATTTCTTAGACCTGTCGGCGTTTCTCTGAACGCAACAAAATATTTCATTCTCCTCCGGCCGATAATAAAAATCTGTATTATCTCAAAAAGCGACATCACCCTGGGTGGCGTTAACGTGAACTAATAAAAATATTTCACTTTTGTACCTTCGCTCGGAGCTTGACAACAAAAAATCTTAATTATCTCAAATAAAAAAAAGCATTTTCTAATCATCATCTTGTGTGACTGTATTTTCAATTCTGGAATTGTCTGGGTTCTCGTATTAATGGATTGTCTGTATATCCTTAGATAAACTTCCCACCTGTTACCTATCATATTTTTTCCATTGTCTCTAAACTTTATTTCTTAAACCAAATTGATAACAAACTTCCATCCTCCGCGGACACGGAAGTAGGTCAAGTGCTTGACCTGATATTTTTGACATCTGATATGTGCCAGTCGAGCGTGTGTGTTTTCGCTTACGACCTGGTTTCGTATTATTTATTTTTCTCCTTTCTTTCCTTTTCATTTTTTCTTCTTTTTCTTTTTTCTCTCAGATCGCCTGAATGAAAAAGAAAGAATTATTCCTAACCCCGAAATATTTTTCAGCTCTAAATAATTATCAAATGGTTAACAAACCGAAAAAAACAAATCATATATTTATGAATATCTCTTTTCAGTTTTCTAATTATGCATGGTGCCACAGATAGATAAAATATGCTATCTTCCCCCCATGAATATGGAATCGGCTATTGCTCAACATTTAGTTGAGAATATAGCCTGCGCCAAGTCGTTTAAAAAAGAGTGGTTTAAAATTATTCATACAGCCGATTCCAACAATCATTTGAAGATTTTGGAATCGGTCTGCATAGGATTAAGGAAACTTTCTCTCTGCCGGCAGAAAGAATTTGTAAAGTCTCTTAATCTGTTGGGGGATATTTTATTTTAACTGTCCCTCGCTAATTCATTTACACGATTATTTCCCCTCCCCTCGTTACAAATATATACACTTGTTTGCATTTTTTTAGTGTGTTTCCCCCCTCTTTTTGCTCTTCATTGTCGTTAATATTCTTTTTGTTGATCCAACGATTGTCTCCTGATGAGATGTGGGTTGAAAGGGCCTTAGAGACTTTTAAAATTAAAATCAATACGTTCCTTGTTTTTAAAACTATATATAAATTTTGTACCTCTAAACATTTGTTTATATATATATATATATATATATATATATATATATATATATATATACGTCCTTTATATATATATTAATATATTATAGCTGGAAATTAGATAAAACGGCAGCAGCTGGAGTTGGATGGAGCGAGACGGAGCTGGATGCCTATTGGAGGTGCCCATAACGACAGGTGCTCGTAGCCTACTAAAGTCGGCTGTAGCAACGAGGGTTACTGGAGGTGGCTGGAGCGAAAGGAGCTGGTGGCCTACTGGAGAGAGATGGAGCAACAGGAACTGGAGGGCTACTGGAGGTGGCATTAGCGACAGGTGCTGGTCATCTACTGGAGACGGCTGGAGCAATAGGAGCTGGAGGGCTACAGGAGGTGGCTGAAGCGCCATAAGCTGGTAGCCTACTGGAGATGGATTGAGCAACAGGAGACTGGATGCCTACTGGAGGTGGCCAGGGCGACAGGAGCTGGTGGCCTACTGGAGATAGCTGGAGCGACGGCCGATGGAAAGCTAAAAATAATGACGGCTGGCTATCGAAAACTGCTGATGATGACTGGAACAAAGGGCCGCCTTGCCTGCTGTCTGTTGCTGAAACAGATACTAAACTCTGATCCTAACCATTTGCCCCTCGGTATTTACTCGAGGCCTTCCCACAATGCAAGATGTGGTACAAGGCAGGTTTTTTTTACGCGGGGGCCTTCCGATATCGCAGGCTTGGGTAAAAATTTTCGGTAGATCCCTATACACGGGGTAGCTGGCTAGCTGCCCAGACGAGAATCTGCCCAGAGGCAGAGAGTCATCAGCAGAGTGAACTATAATCGTTAACTCCTAATCATCTCTGCTTCGGAACATGTTCTTTGGTGCTTCCCGGGTTTGGGATGGGGGATCTTTATATCCTGGAGCAGTCTTACAATAACGTTGCTTTTTCTTCCAGTAGATTTTTTTTTTAAAAGTGGGAGTGCCGACAGGATATGAAAATATATATTCATTCGTTTATTTTTTCTTGTATTCTGCGAATTATCTCAAAGAATAATCTTTAGTACCATTATTTTTTTTTTGCTTCTTAGTAACTTTGGTCATCCTGTGAAATGTGTGTCTAACTTTATTGAAATTTTAATTTCAGATTCTTAGACACACCTTTGAGATTGAATGACAAGTAGATAAGTTGGACATCTTCGAGATTTTCTTCTCTTTGCTGTTAATCAAGGTCACAATACTGACAAAACTTCTGGGGACATTTGTGCTCTGTACGGGGATGACTTCATCACCGAAAGAATGATAGAATGTGAAATGTTTTAAAACAAACAGCAAGTACTAAGCTGCACGTTGATAAACAGGCTCTAAAAGGCAATTCAGATGAAAAGAGCTGACCAGCGATTCAGTGGGATTATTCGGCATGCCAATGCTTGGTTGGGAAGTTCTGCCACACCAAGCATATTCGCCTGATTTAGCCATATCAGGCTACCACGGTTTTCGGTCGAGGGGGTTTTCATTCAACAACTTTGGGGAGATTAATGGATCATTGGAAGGGGGTCGTAAATAATGAAGTGGTTACATTGTTGAATGTTTCATGAGAACTGATAATAAATAATAAATATTAAAATAAATGATATAAAAACGAATGAATTTATGTAACAACCTAACATATCCAAAATTACAGAGGGATGCACTGAAAGACAAGTTCATACATAGACGCATTCAAAATACAGAAAGGCATATATATATATATATATATATATATATATATATATATATATATATATATATATACGGTGGCCTGAGGATTGCGTCTAGCATGAAACAGACTGTCGCCTCTAAGTGTTGACGTCTATATTCACTTTTATATTTACACACGGAAATTTCTGACATTGAGCACTTTATCCCATAAATATAGCACATTTTAAGATTATATTTCTTCATATATATATATATATATATATATATATATATATAATTTTTCCATATATATTTGGGATTTTATATTAATTATTTGTTCTATAATAATAAATACATTGGCTCTTTTTGTAGATTTTATATTACTAAGATCCACTTGCATTGTATACCAACTGTCACCTTTTACTATATATATATATATATATATATATATATATATATATATATATATATATATATATATAGATATATTTCATATATATATATTTTCCCATATATTTAATATATATATATATATATATATATATATATATATATGATTCCCCATGTGAGGGATTTTGATGTTATCGTTTATTAATTATTTGCTCTGTAATAATAAATATTGAGCATCAGTTTAATATTTTTATATTACTAGGATCCACTTGGATTATATATGAACGGATATATTTATATATATATATATATATATATATATATATATATATATATATATATATATATATGTGTGTGTGTGCCTTTCAGATTAACACTTTTTACTGTTGCTTTCTAACAATTTGTGGGGCGTTTCATTGAACAGCGATGTTGAGAATAAAAATTACAAATTGATTTCCATTAATTTAAATCTGGGAAGTGTTTTAACAGAGGAGGGAAAGTGCAACACTGAAATCCAAATGAACGGTGGGATAGCGAAGATCCCTTCCAAAAGCTAAGCAGAGTATTGAAAAATAGAAAAAAAATTTCGCTAGAAACAAAGAAAAGAGTGCTGAACTGTTATGTAACATCGGTCTTCCGATATGACAATGAATTTTATATTACTAAGATCCAAACATGTGCTGTATTGTTATTGATTCTGAAAGGTGCTGTAAACATGTACGACAAAGAATTAAAGTAAAATAAGAATAAAATGGACATTTATACTTAATATGAGAAAGTGACAGTTTAAATTTCTGGGGCACGATGTGGAAAGAAGGCTTGCAAAATTTGATACTCAGAAAAGTATTGAAGGCATGAGAGACAGAGAAAGCAGAGATCGCTTGCCTAAAGAACTTTAATGAATGAATAAATGGCAGAACAGCGTTTAGGAGAGTTAAAACGAATCTAAAATTCATTAAGAGCTACAACGAACGGGAAATTTAGGAGAGCTAGGATTAGTCTTGAAGGGATACGGTAAATAGAAGAAGGTAAAGTAACTTTCTCACTTGATGTACCTACAATATATATAAATATATATATATATATAATAATAATATAATATGATGATAATAATAATGATAATTCATAATTTTATGAATTTATGAAAAGAAAATGCGATCTTTCTAAGAAGGAATATCGTGGAATTTACAGATTTATAAATTATTTTTTAAATTTCACAGCAAAGACAAACGAATGTAAAATTTTTTTTTTTTTTTTTTTTTTTTAACCAGCGTCATTCTCTTTGAATTCAATCGTGTCTCTGTCTATTGTTGCTTTTAGGAGAAGGAAAACTCGAACAACAACCCGCAACTCAAGGTTTAATCGTTTAGGAGTAATGGCTACTAGAGGTCGCGAACGATCCCCACAGGCTTGGAACCCTTCTGTAAAAGACCGTTATAACGTGCCGGGCAACTTTGGGTGGACTTTTTGGACCCGTGGTCATTCGTGGGTCATTAATATGAAAATTAAAAATAGAAACAAAACGTCCAGTATGGCTCTTCCAGTGGATAAACAGGGAGCCCGTCCTTCATATAGGTCGAAAAATCTGCCATAGGAACAAACTCCTACACAAAGAATGAATCTTCAGGTCCCCACAACCAGGATAATCCTAATGATGGTCCTGTAAATTCTCCAGCTAGATCCATAACCGTAAATTTAAGGTGTGTAAAATGGTCTCGTGAGGAGTACAAAGTTGTTATGACTGCATTCCATGAAGCGTTTTAACCTCAGAAAATTGCCAAACATATGACATTTGGCGAGAGAAGGTTGGCAAACAATTACATAGACAAAAATAAACTTGTAAGAAGGGACATCATGCGAAATAACCGATTGACAGAGGCTTGAATTAATGAAATAAAAAGAATTGCGAATAGATGAACCAACAAAAACATGAAAAGGAACCGAATCGGGAAAAAAAAGTAATAACATCAAAAGCCTCAGGTCAAATTGAAAAACCGAAATACACTGTGAAGATAATGCTGAAAATTTAGAAATGTTGGAAAGGTATGATCTTAGTCAGTCACAAGACGGTAATAAAACGAGTTAAAATTCATCGAACAGAATTATTTCACAGAAAACAAGATTAATATACAAGAAGCCAAGGATGAAATCATGAGCCATATAAGAAATATTGCAATGGAGGAACGAGAACAACTCCCAAAATTACAAAACAAAGCAAACCTCAAAACTATTAAGCTCTATAATGCAGCACTCAAATTGATTCTGGATGAAGAAGACACTCATATAAATCTCAATGAAGCAATATATGCACCAGCAATAGCAGCAACAAATAAACTGAACATCAAAAAAAAAAAAAGCAGTCTCACAGACATGAAGATCCAAAAAGAAAATAGAAAAGAAATTGAACACCTTGAAGTGAATTATCAGTACTGATGAACTAGCAAGAGGAGTAAATGTAAGAACTAGAAAAGGCAGAAGAGTCGAAAGAAAATACAATCAGAATGAAAATGAAGTCCTATCAACTAAAGAAAAAAAAATAAAGCAAACAATACAATGAAGGCTCAAAGAATGCTGAGAAAAGATCAAGATTCTATAGACAGAACAAGATCTTTCAAACCGATGCAAAGAAATTTTACAGGGAAATAGGTAAACAAAGAATTGAAGGGACAGTCCCCCTAAAATGGAAGAAGTTATACAGTTCTGGGGGAAAATATGGGCTTCCCTAAAGAACACAACGAAGAGGCAGATTGGATTGCGCAAGAAACGAATGAAAAATAAACCAGAACAGACATGAGGAATCACAGAAGAAGATGGACCAAACAAATGGAATAGATAAAATTCCTAACTTCTGGCGACGAAAAAGAAAAGAACTTAAAAATGGTTACCGAAAAAAATTCCTGCATGGATGACCAAAGAATAAATAGTGACACAAATATTCCGAAAAACTATACCAATTATACTTAAACAACATACAAACTGTTAACATCTATTTTAACAAAACAGACATATTTCTTCTTGGAAAGAAATTAACCATTTGAACAAAAGGGGAGGCACGGATGTAAAGACCAATTACTTAAAGGATGATCCTGGCTTTCCGTGGAAAAATCTTAGTATTGCCTGATAGATTATCGTAAAAGTATAGTGTACCACATTCCTGGATCTTAAAGTCTTGATGAGATCACCCGTTAGATTTCAGCAAACAATGTATGTCGATATGGAAAACTACAAACCTCAATCATAAAAATGGAACCTATGTCTGGCGAAATAAACATCAATAGAGGAATATTTCAAGGTGACTCTTTTGTCTCCTTTATTATTTTGGCCAACTTAACAAGACAGAATGCGGTTAAAAATAGCTCAAAAGAAAATAAACCATCTATTTTAATGACTTAAAATTGTATGCTAGGAATGACAATGAGCTGGAAGGTCTTCTGCAAACTGTAAATGCTTCAGTGAAGACATTGAATGAAATTCAATATGTGCTAAAGGATTAGTTCCTCTATTAGTTTAGACCCTGGTAACAATAAAAGATTTAGAACAAGGAGAAGCTTATAAGTACCTAGGTGTAAATGAGAGGAAGGAATTCACCATAAGAAAATGAAAAGAATAGAAAAGCGTAAAGAGTACTATAGAAGGGTACGACTGGTATTAAAAACTGAATTGAATTCTCAGAACAGAATTATGGCAATTAATAACCTTGCCATCCCAGTGGTCCAATATAGTTTCAACATCTTGAACTGACTCTAAATGACATCAGACAAATGGATTCTAAAAACAAGAAAGCTTCTTTCTAAGTAAAGATGCATCATCCAAAGGCTGATGTAGACCGTCTATACATACCCCGTAAAGAAGGTGGAAGAGGTCTTATTCAGCTAGAATTGTCATACAAGACAACAACTATTGGCTTAACTAATGGAAACAACAAATGACTGATGATAAAATTAGTGAAACAACATGAAAAACAGAAAGAAAAAAATATTCAATAATAAAAGAAGGCAAAATACAAAAACATTTACATTTAGTAGATTAAAATAGAAACAGAAGCCAAGAACCAACTATTGCAAAAAAGATATGAAAAGAAAGCCAAGGATAAAGCCCTTAATAAACAACGCTGGCAAGACAAACCTCTGCATGGCCAATATCCAGAACGTGCAAATAAACCCAATGTTGATAAAGATATTCTTCGATGGTTAAGAGCATCTGGATTAAAGTCTGAAACTGAAATTCGATGCCTCCCAGAGTGAATTTTCATATCATACATAATAATGTGGATCCAAAATGCAGGTTCTGTGTCCAAGAAACAATAGACCATCAATGGATGTTCTATACTTTGAAATGAATATAAAAATCGTCACGATAGAGTTGTTACACTGACAATGTGCAAACACTTTGAAAAATGTGTAAAAACACTGGTATGAACATCGGCCAGCGCCGGTTACAGAAATAGAAGATGTCACCATTCTATGGGATTATACCATCCAGTACAGACAGAAAAATTGAAGCAAATAGGCCGGACATTATTGTAAAAACCAGAAAGGCTTGCCTACTAATTGATATCTTGTCCATGATTGTTTTTTTTGAAAACTATTGTACAAAGACCTGGAAATTGAAATAGAAAAAATGTGGAAATTGAAAACAAGAATAATACCAGTGGTATTTCTGGAACAAAACAACACATTGAAAGAATCCCTGAAACCCCAGCTTAAGAGACATACAGAAAATTGTCTTATTAAGTACAGCACACACACTAAGGAGAACTTTGTCTATGTAACGCTAGCAACTTCATCGGAGATAAAAAAAAAAAAAAAAAAAAAAAATTAACATGAAATTTAAACTTGGTAGGTAGTGTGTCCAGAAAAATAATAATAATAATAATAATAATGATAACAAAATGGTAATTATAATAATAATAATAATAATATTAGATATTAATAGATAGATATTAATAATAATAATATTAATAGATATTAATAATATAGATATTCTTATTAAAGACAACAAACAAAAACGATGCCTCCTTATTGATATGGCAGTCCCTGCTGACTGCAATGTATCTTTGAAGATATTCAAAAAGTTGTCAAAATACAAGGAGATACAAAAAATTGTTCTGACAAGTACAGCCCACACTTTACGAAGGGCTTTATCTATGTAATTTTTTTTTTTTTGTCAGTGGAAAGTGTTATGACGCCATTTCTAACCTTAGGTTGATCCGGAAAGAAATGTTTAAACGCCAGAAATCAAAGAAAATAATAATGATATTAACTAGAAATTATCAAACACATATAGTAAAATATCGTGTTAGCCAAAAAATGCAGATTCTGTGGTAAATATCCAGAAACGATTGATCATCTTGTGTCAGGTTGCACGATATTGGCACCCACTGAGTATAAAACCTGACATGACAAAGTGGGCCAATATCTGCACTGGAAAATCTGCAACTTCTCCGGAAAGGAAATTTAAAGAAATTGGTATGAACACTACCAAGACCCGGTTACGGAGATAGGACCTGTCACAATTTTATGCGACTACACAGTACACACTGGCAGAACAA